>PPKM02000030.1:0-156807 GCA_003707685.2 Ogataea pilisensis
GACAATCAATTTTTTCTGCTGTATATAAGAATGTTATTTAAACCTAGTCCTAGTCCGACGGTCAGAAAACTGATTCCGTTAATTTCACAAAGATTTTGTTCTTCTCATGGATCTCAATCTCAATCTCAACCACAACAGTTATTATCACAATCTACAGCTAATCATGCCATTGCAACCAAACAACAACTATACATGATCGATACTCATTCGCCAGGCTCTATATTTTTTCTACCTCATGGAACTCGTATATTTAACAAACTTATTAAATTCATGAAGCTTCAACAGGAGAAACAAGGTTTCAGTGAAGTGATAACACCATTGATTTATAAAAAAAATCTTTGGGAGACATCTGGTCACTGGGAAAATTATAAAGAAGATATGTTTAAAGTCGAGGGGGGAGATCATGAAGAAGAAGACCACAACAACAACAACAACACAACTTATGGTTTGAAGCCGATGAATTGTCCTGGTCATTGTCTTATCTTCAGTAGATTTACAAGATCACATAACGAATTACCAATCAGATTAAGTGATTGGTCCTCTTTACATAGAAACGAAGCAAGTGGTGCACTTACTGGTCTTACTAGAGTTCGCCGTTTCCATCAAGATGATGGCCATATTTTTTGTACACAATCACAAGTTGCTGAAGAGATTTCCAAGACTTTACAATTGATCAAATTATGTTATGGTATCTTTGGATTTGGAGACAATTACAAGATGGTGTTATCAACTAGACCAACAACGCATATTGGAACGGTGGAAGAATGGGATTTTGCAGAGAGTGAATTGACACGTGTACTTGATCAGAATGTCGGTAGTTCTGGTAAATGGTCAATCAGAGAAGGTGATGGTGCTTTTTATGGACCCAAAATTGATATTCTTATAACTGATAATTTTAACAAAGAACATCAAGTGGCTACAATCCAATTGGATTTCCAATTACCTCAACGTTTCAAACTTGAGTATCAAAGTATTACTGGAGCTTTGGAAACACCTATAATGATCCATAGAGCAATTTTCGGATCGGTGGAAAGATTTCTTTCATTATTGATCGATCATTATAATGGGAAATGGCCTTTCTGGCTGTCTCCAAGACAAGCCGTTATAATTCCAATTAGTTCCACTCATGCTGAATATGCAAACAGTTTGCGAGAAAAATTGAGTAATGAATTGGAGAAGGAGAATTTTGAAGTTGCTTCAAAGCTTAATGAGAATAGATTTTACGTTGATCTGGATCATAGAGATGAAACTGTTGGTTTTAGAACTAAAGATGCCATTTCTAAAGGTTACAATTATATTATAATGGTTGGAGATAAAGAAGTGAAGGAGGGAACTGCTTCTATTAGAAGTAGAAGTGATAGAAAAATTGAGAAATTGAATGCAGATGAAATTTTAACTAAATTTCAACTATTAGAAAATTCTTATCAATAAATAGATAGATAGATGTACATACTGAAGAAGAAAAAATAAAATAAACCATGCACATATATATACATACACCCTACCATACACCCTACCATACACATTAATGATTCAAGTATTTTTTAGCCTCCAGAACAGTTTCTTTTTTCAAAGTTGGTAATACTTCCACTTCAAAATTGATCTCAATGTTAGGTGTTGAATTATTTATTAAATTCAAATCAACTAAATTCTGGGGAAGATAATCACCATTACTATTTAAAAACTCAATACGTTTTTCAAAATCGTCATTAATCACATCATTCAAACTTAATTTGAATTTATCAACCAATACTTCAATTTTCTTGTTTATATTGATTCTACGATCAAGTTCTATTATCAATGAATGATATGCTTTCACAAAGCGATTAAAATCTTGGATATATTGTACTATACCATGCCTGTAATTTTCAGATTTAGTCAGTTTCAAATTTAAATTTCGATTAATAGTATTGAATTCATCCAATTGTTTAATCAATTTGGATTCCCCATATTTTTTCAAATCAATCAAGAAAGATTCTACTTTTTGATAAAAAGTTTCGAAAAAACCAACCACTTTGGTAACTTCTTTACAATTCTTGATTATAATCTCACAATCATTATCCAATACACTTAACACGGAAGGAAGTTCATTGACATCATTTTGTAACACTTTGATGAGTTCAGTCTTCTCATCTATTGGTACTTGAAGGTCTTGTAAAATATCTGCACCTTTCAAACATTGATCATAATGATTATTGAAACTTTCCAAGATAGACACCATGTCAATTTCCAATTCATTATTGATTTTCCATAATCTGTTGATAGGATCATTAGAATCATTAATCTGGTTCAATTTCAAATCATAAAATTGAGTGTTCAAAGTACTAAACTCGCTATTCAAATTATCTAGATCGGAATGTAATCTTAGTAGTAAAGCATCTGTTCTATTATTCTTGATTAATTCATCTGTACTTTTCAAATTCTCTTCCACTTCAATGAACAAATCGTTCAAGTCCGTTTCTGAGATAAATTGGAAAAGTGTCAATTCGTCTCTATTAAAAGATTTATCAATCTTAATACTTTTCAACGTTTTGATAGTTAAATAAATTTTATTTAATTCTTTATCAATGCGATTCTTTAAAGTTGTCTTTCTATCCAACACTTCATTAAGATTACAATTTAACGAATCTTTAATAATACCCAATAATCTAAGTTGTTGTTTGATAGCGTCTAAGTAATAAATTAACCTTGGTATTTTGGTCTCTCGTGAATCCAATTTTTCTGTAGTTGAAGTTATGTACTTATTTGCCTCATTGCATATCTTCTCAGCTTGGACCAATTGTTGGTGCGCATCATGTATCCAATGAGTAATATCCAGCGGTATATCCATTCTTTATAGAGTATAGAGTAATAGAGTATCTAATCTACTAGCTTGTGCTCAATTAAGTGAGAACATAGAATTTCATTCCTCATTGCAATTCATATACAACAAGTGATAAGTGATGACTGGACTGTAAGCAAATGGTCAAATGGTTCTACTTCCCCGACCCTGTGACCAGCGGCGCTTTGCATTTCAGAGAGAGCCCTCGTTGTGCTTATCTAGGGCGGTGCAGATACAGAAACGGGGCCCATTTTTATTACGCTAAGCTGTATTTTATATTTAGTATGGTATTTTTTATTTATTAACACATTCAAGCGGTACCTTATTTATCTGGATGGATCACCCGTCAAGAGAGTCATTAATATACAAATGCATGTCATATCACCTATATAGTTGAACCAGTAAAAATGAGGTCATGGCACAGTACAGTACAGTGCATGTCATGACAAACAGATGTCCTATTTAAACAGCTTCCTGTATTAATAATATTTGTTGTTTCTTAAGTTTGTGGGTAACTCCAGCTTATACATACAACAGTACAGCAAATAACTACCAAAGTAACCAGTAACCACCAAAGTTACCACTGAAAACATCGCCCTTCCCTCCCCTGACCTCCCCCAACTTCCCCTTGCACCACAGCACATCTACCGGGCCAACGCCAACGCCAACGCCAACGCCGACGCCCCCGACAAACACAAAAAATCACCCGCGAAAAATCACCGCGAAAAAAAAAAAAAAACTCCACCACAGCACAGCCAAACTTTACCGTTGCAATTCGTCTTCCGTCAATCAGTCACTCAGTGGCTTTCGCTTTGGCTTTCGCTTTCGCACAAAACGTCTTTTCCAACAAAACACTTAACCAAACAAATGGCCGATAATACTACTATCTTAACAAAAATGAGTTAATTCCCCAAACTCTGGGTTTAAGTTACGTTGGATAACAGGATTCAAGTATCCTTTAGTGTAACTTTTCCTTACATATTGTGTTGTGCTGTGTTATCTTCTCTTTTTAAGTTTTCGTGAAAACTTATTGCACTCCCTTGTTTGTCATTCACCCGTGAAGTCAAGTCATCGAGTTAGTCACTCTGTTGATATAAACCCGATTTACGAGGCACTATTAAACTCCATTTTTGCGTTTTCCTGTCCCATAACCTAGAGAAAATTTAGTTTATTCGAGAAAAAAAACATTTTCAGAGTTATAATTTAGATTTGACGAAGACTTCTGTTTTTTTTTTATTGTCGAAAACAATTCAATCATGACTTCCACAGTTGAATCTTCAAGAAGACCTTCCATGGCTGAAAGACGCCCATCCATGGCTGAGAGAAGACCTTCCATGGCCAATACTAGACGTCCATCCGTTATACCTTACTTAGCAGGAATCGAGAAGCCGATAATTCCAACTACACCCGAGGAATGTGACGTGTTGATTTGTGGTACTGGTTTAGTTGAAAGTGTTTTAGCTGCTGCTTTAGCATGGCAAGGTTCAAATGTTTTACATGTAGATTCAAACCCTTACTATGGGGATACATGTTCTACTTTAACTATTGAACAAATCAAGGCCTGGTGCCACAACGTTAATCTGAATACCCCAGGTTTCCATGGTTTTGCTAAAGCTTTGTTATACATCCCAAGACCAAATCAATTAAACTCTAGAGATTATAGTATTGATTTAACACCTAAAATATTGTTTGCCAAATCGGATTTACTTTCTTTACTGGTTAAATCAAGAGTTCACAGATATTTAGAATTCCAATCCATTAGTAACTTCCATACTTTTGAAAATGATTCATTTGGCAAACTGTCCTCGTCAAAGGAAGAAATTTTCACTAATCAATCTTTGTCATTAGCTACAAAAAGAAATTTGATGAAATTTATGAAATTTGTCTTTGAATATGACAGTACAGAAAATTTGGCTGTGTTGGAACAATACAGATCCACACCTTTCACTAAATTTGTACAAGAGAAATATAAATTAACAACGGCACAAATTAATGAACTATGCTTCACTTTAGGGTTGTCTTCAACCCCGGAAATTCAAACGCTTCAAGGTCTTTCTAGAATAAGACGTTATTTGATTTCTTTCAATGTTCATGGTAATTTCCCTGCATTATATTCTAAATATGGTGGACCCGGTGAGATATCACAAGGTTTTTGTAGATCAGCTGCAGTTGCTGGTGCTACATACAAATTAGACAGTGCTTTCTTATCATTTGATCCTGAAATTAAAGTGGCAACTTTCAAAGATGGTTCCAAAGTCACCGTTAATGAAAAAGTTGTTTGTTCCCCATCACAAGCTCCAACAGGTTCTAAATATGTTCCCGAGAGAAAATATGAGGTGTCTAGACTAGTTACAATTGTTGGAAAATCATGCAGGGAATGGTTTTCCACAGGTGAATCTTCTGCCATTGTTGTTTTTCCTCCAAATAGTTTATCATCTGCAAACAAATATCCAGTTCAAAGTATAATTATGGGTTCCGGTTCCGGTTGTTGTCCAAATGGTCAATGTATTTGGTATTTGTCAACAATTGAAAAAGGTGATAAAGGTAGACAAGATCTTGAAATTGCTTTAAATAAATTAGAAGAGAGCATTTTAAGAGAATCTGAAGATAGTGGATTTGATGTGGATTTAAATGAAGATGACATTGCTGTTAGACCAGATGGTAACATTTCAGTTGTCAACTCTGTTAAGTTGGGTAAATCTTTTAAAGAGTTTGTTCCAAAGGAGAAACTAACTTTCTTGTTCAAATTAATGTTTTCACAATTCACATCAGTGGAACCATTTGGAGTTGTTGATGAGAATGTTTTCAGAAGAGCTTCTAAACATGAATCCATCATCAACTTAACAAATGCAAATGCAAATGGTGGTGGTGGCAGTGGTGGTGGCGCTCCTGATAAAGGAATCATTTATTCTAATATGCCATCTGCTGAAATTTCATATGATGGTATCATTACAGAAGCTAAAGTTTTATACTCTGAGATAGTTGGTTCCGATGACGATTTTTTCGATGTTGATTTTGAAGATGAAGATGAACAAATTGAAGATGCAAACAAGGCTAATAACAATAATAATAATGATTCTGCTATTCTTGATGAAGAAGATGAAGAATTCAAAGATGAAATGGATTTTGAATTGTGATTTGTTACCATAATATGATGATTGAAAAAATCAACATTGATCTTTTTCAAAACATCCATTAACTGCTGTTAATTTGTTTGCTCCCCCCACAGTCCCATGGGGAAAAAAAAGTCACTGTCAATATTCTTGTCCTTACTACTACTACTACTGTCACCAACTTTGTTGTTATAACTTTTATTCTTACTATCGTTTTTCTTTGACTATATATATATAGAGATATATATCATAATTTATTCACTGGTTGAGTATTCTTTTTTCTCCCCTTGTTATATTCTTTAATTTCATTTGAGTTTTCATTGTTCTTTCTAGAGGTGAGCACTATTATATACATGTAATCAGGAGCATCTTGAAAACATAAACGTAATTGCGGCATTCGATGGATGGTGTTTAGTTTCAGTTTCATAGATCACATTAATTTACACTAGCTCTAGCTCTACAACATTGAACAGCTCAAAAAAAAAACGGATAATTGTTATTATACAAAACCCAGCAAAAAAGTACTGATTATTTAATTTATAAAAAAAATAAAAATGATGAACACTATTTAAAGTATCAATTTCGTAAAGTAATATAAATCAAAAAACACAAATCAATACATTTATTGTTGAGAGAAATATTCTAATAAGACGTTTCTTTCTTCAGAATCAGCACCCCAGTTCTTGATAACAACACAAGAAGCACCAACAACCTTTCTAGCGTTACCTTCTCTGTCTAAAGCACATAGACCGGCCCATTCACCTAATTGTTTAGCATCAGAAACCTTGATTAATGGAATCTTTTCATCGGATTCGTTACATAGAGCTTCAACTAACTTGATGATTGATTGTTCAGTAACAGAGTCACATAAGACAGCTAATTGAGCTTCTTTTCTGGATAGAGCCTTGGTGGCTTCTCTTAAACCTCTAGCTAAACCATCATGAACTAAAGCAGTTCTTAAGACAGACTGTAAACAGTCTTCAATGGAAACAGAAGCGGTTTCTTCAACGGCAACTTCTTCAACTTCAACTTGTTGGACTTCTTCAGTGTCAGACATCTTTTAGTATAATAATAGTATCGTTTTTTAAATGTTATGATATAACTTCTTCCTCAGATATGTTTCTGGTCAGTTCGATAAAGAAGGAAGGGATTTAAAATTACAAGTGATTAACTGTATATAGTGACAACACAAGTTCAAAACTTTTCACTACAATAGATTCAGGAAGCCAAAGAGTGTACAGGCTAAGGATCGTTTACCTCTCTCTCTCTCTCTCTCTCTGCAAAGGCCTGTAATGTTTGAGCGACGGCATTTTGGAAAATTTTAAGAGCGATACTACATCACGTGACTACAATGAGGGTTATTAACCCTGTGGTCTTAGGTGTGGAACTTTATTGATGACGTAATACACGCGGCAGATAAGGGAAAACTCTGGCTGTGTTTATTTTTATTTTATTTTATCCCCTTTTTAAGCATTGTACTTGCCCTCGTTTAGTGTGACATTTGCAATCATCTGTCAGGTATTGAAGATCCTTATACTTAATTGATATAGCAAATGGAAGTGGTAGGATTAAGTAATGTAGAACATGACGAGGCAATATATAAATATACTGAGAAATATACAAAAAGAGGAAGACTGGAAACTCAAATAAATAGTGGGATCTCAATTGCTCCACCAACTGTCTGTATACCATCGTTTTTCTTTTTCTTCTTATTTCGATTACCTTTTCTATTATCACCTCCAGTTCTATTGGAACTGGTAGAGAGCCTTCTGCTTCGCGTTTTCTTGGAACGACCAACTGAACCATTCCGGTTGTCTTCTGTTGTTTGATTTTCGACATATATGGCGTCATTAGCAGGTACACTGGGTACAACTCCTCCTAACACACTTGTGCTCCCGTTGTCATCAATATGGGTGATATTGCCATACCCAAGCACCGATTGGGCTAGTTCATCGGTGATGGTTAAAGTTTGAGTTTTTTTGTCGTCAGCTGCACCTTTATTTCCATTGCTGCTGTCGACATTCTTGCTACTTGTTTTGTGATTTGGCAAATTGAATTCGTCAACAGCCTGATTGTTCAAAGCAGGATGAAAGTAATCATCCAATGTTGTTAATTGCCCGTCTCCAGTGATTTTAATCACTTTAATATTCTCGTCATCTCTGATTATTTGTTCGGTAGCAAGATTGTCGTATCCAAATTTTCGTAAATTGTTATCAATATCACTACGAAAAAAATGATTATTCCTATGGGATGATGCCTCATGAACTTCATCTAGTGCAACCGACTCCAAAGTTATAAATTCTATACTAGTTCCGTAATACATGCTTTTACCGTCTGAGGAAGACTGGTGACCTCCAGTAGGACCAGTAGGGCCAATTAGCAAAGAAAGGGTGGTAAGACCATTCAAATCTTTTCTAATCTTGATCAGTTTAGAAAACTTGATAGCCTTGATTATTTTCGAAAAATAACTAAAATTGTAGAAAGAAGAAATCTTAGTGAATGAAGGAACCATTTCAATGTTATCTGAATAATAACTAAATTCCTGGTCCTTCTGATCTCGTTGATCATCCACACCTGTCATACCAGCATTCTTGTCTGGACTGGAAGACATCATCACTGGCTTATATAGTTCCATCTCTTTCAGAAATGGTCTTTTCTCTGGGACAATCAATTTGGAATATCCAATAGCATCATTCTCTGATCTCGATATAAATACTAACCGTTTTTTGGCCATCATGTCTGGATTTGAATAGTCAGTATTAAAATTATTATTCGCTTGCAATGGCTCTTTCGAACAGAATATAATAAACTCATTTGTGTTTAAGTCTTTCATGTCTTTGAGTACATCGTATAATATGGTGGCTTTCAAAATAATCTCAAATATCACCTTACTTGTATCTAACTGAAATATTGAGCTATCGTATAAAAAGCTTCTATAACTATCAAACTCCGTATCAGAATCAGCATCAGCATCGTCTTCATCCGAACTGGCTTTCGTACTCTGATGTTTATTTTCACGAGATATCCTTTTCCCTTTCCCTTTCCTGCTACTAACTTGGTAGTCAGAAGGCTCCACATGCAACGTTAAAAGCTCACATCTTTCAATAATCAAATCGTCTTCAAATGTAAGTATAAAGGGATCCCCTTGTAGCGTGTAACTCAGTATACATTTGGTTTTAAGATCTGTAAAATCTTTATCTGTTGGTATATGGATATTAATCGTCTCAATGAATGATTTCAAATCTAAAAACAGTGAAATGGAAACCAGTTCCTCATTACCACTGTCTCTATCATCCTCCTCTGATCCATTATCTGTATCTTCATTCTCTGTAGCTGAATCGTATGATGATTCACTGTTCTGGTTGTCGTCGTCATTGGCCTGGAATGTAGTTGACTTGCCTCTGTCCTTGGTTTCCCTTTGATTCTTCGCAGGATTAAACTGATAACTGCTAAATAGTCGTTTATCCAAAGTTAACAAAACTTTACAAACGTTGTTATCTACAATACTGAAGCAAAGTCCATCCCTTGTTATATTCAGCAAGCAGGTTTTCCCAAAAGGCAGAATGGATGAGAGCAATTGGTAGATTGAAATAATGTTCAATGTAGAGGCAGTAAATTGGACATTGTTCCTGCTGTCAATTAAAACCTGTTCGTGACCTGATGTTGGCATTTGTTTCTAGTGACCTTAGTTAGGTACATAAAATTAACTGTTGCGACCCGACACAGTGACAGAGACAGAGTTTCCTGTGAATAAGGCATACTTTCAAACGTGTTTATGTGTTTGACTATGTTTAGTTATGATCTGTGATGAGCCGCAAAAAGGCACAAAGACTTATCAGACTTTTTTTTTTTGCTTGAAGTTACACAACTGAAGAATGCCATGAATCTACATGAATATATAACACCAAAGACATATCTAAGTCATTAGCTTGTCATGGGGTATACAATTTTATGCCTTGATCATTGGTCAAAATATGGATGCCCCACGATATTATATTGGTTTTATGGTCCAGACTAAAGTAATTTGAAAAGTTGGGGAAATGGAGGAGAAAATATAGATAGATAAAAAAAACAAATGCTTATACTTAAACGCTATGAAAATGACGAAGATTAACTCCCATTAAATGAACACAAATATAAGAAATTACAGAAATTATATAAATAATAATAAAAAAACATGCAAAACAACTGTAACTTTTCTCGAAATCAAACAATTCTTAAGTTTACCGCCTTTAATATACACGCTTCATCACTCAGAAGCAATGGCAGTAATATTTGTTAATAACTCTTGTTCTGCAGGAGTCAAAGAGCTAACAAGTAAACCAAACTTATTAGCATCGCTAGATTGGATACCAACAAAACAATCTTTGAAAGCTTTGAACACATTAATGTTGTCCAAAGTTGTATTAGAGTACGGATCATCATCATATGTATCGTCCTTGCTATCAAAATGACTGAAAATGTTTCCGTCCTTACCCATAACTTCTGTCTGCTCTTCTAAGAATTGTAAGTACTCTTGAGTAGCAGCATCATCATAGTCTTCATCATCATCACCAAACTCTCCTTCTTCACCCCATTCGTCGACTCCAACTAAATTAGACTTATCAAAGTTTTCTTCAGGGTTGAAGTCGGCTCTTCTCTTTTCCATCTCCTTTATAGCATTTGGTAATTCACCAAACAATGCAGCAAGCTTTGAACCAAATTCAGGAATACAGTTATCCAGCTTTAAGTTTATCAAATCGTGCAATTCAATGTTTAACATGGAAAGGAAACCCAAGATGGATAATTTCAAATCAAACACTCTCTTTAGAGAAGGAGTTATCTTGAACCATAATGCCAATACATCTTGCACTGCATTATGTTCAATTAATGAACGCAAGCATCCATTTGGATCAAGAACTAACGCAGCAATGATAATGTTGAGGAGGGATACACGGTACGTGTTAGAAGAATGCGCTTTATCTTCGATAGCAAGTAATCTTAAAGCCTCACCAATTAAGGATGGGATATAAACGGTAGCAGTTTCTCTATTCAATGTTAAGATAAAGTTGGTAGCTAAGTCAGCCGCCAACATTATGTCGGCAGCACCGATCTCTTCTTGATCTTCATCTTCATTACCTTCCATCCTGAATAGTTTATAAATGAGTTGGAAAATTGCTTCCTGGTATTCCTTGTTTGTTTTCAATACAGATTCCCCATACACCATATAATTTCTAATAGATGGTACCACATCTTCCAAGTATAACAAAATGTCGTTGTTCATAAGTGCCACAATAAGAGCTTCAAATAGTTTCCACATCGTAGGAGAAACAGATCTAGTTAAGAAAGTAGTATTTTCAATCAACTCAGAAGTTTCCGCATAGAAATCGTCCAAGTCGTTGGTTAATGTATAGAGCAAAACTGGAGCATAACATTGTTCTAGTTTGCCTATAACTTCGGCAGAATTTTCAAAATACAATAAAACAGTAATCATGGTATTGAAAACACCAAGTGCAGCTGAGTGCTTGTCACTAATATCGTCAATATCGGAATCAGGACCTCCTTTAGAGGCTTCGTTGATTTCTGATAATAATCTCATAAGTTGTTCACTTAGTTTAGCCATTAAGTTCACTCCGAAAGGTTGTAATTGTTCTGAAAAACTCTCAACACAGTCCTGGATAACAGCAGAGACAGCATCACTTTCAACTTTGTTTGATAAGTCTAACAACTTTTCCATGGTTTCCACAATAATAGAACCCATCGCTTCTCTAAACTGTTCAAAACTCATAAATGCCTGAATTGCAAGAGCACCTTCTAACTGAACTGGCAAATTATCAGCTTCACTAAAACAGTTCAAAACGCCTTGAAATAATGTATTGAGGTTTTGCTGATCTTGGAATTCTAATCTGTCAAATTTGGAAGACACTTCACAAGTTCTGGCTCTTAAAAATGGGAATTGAGAGTGAAAGTTGGGTAAAATGAAAGCGGCTATAAATGATTCCATTTGAGACTTGACTGGTGACTTATCGGTAGTCAACTTGTAAGAGATACTGCCAATAATTCTTAAAGCAGATTCTTTTTGTTTCGCTATTTCGAGGGTTTCAGGAACTTCACTAAAAGAAATCAGCTTGGCATAGGTGAATTGCAAGATTGGTTCAAGAGTTGCTTTTGATCTTTTTTCAACGAATGTAGAAATTAGAGATAATACACTCATTTGAGGAGACTTCGTATCTTCATACACATCCAAGATCATATGAATGTATTCATTTGGATCATTCTCAAACATGTCTAAAACTTCGTCACTTGGACATAAGAGTGGGAATGCAACTTCTGAAATAATGTCACTGACATGAGATTTGATCAATTGCCAGCATGGTTTTTGAACCACACATTGCTCTAAGAATGAAACCAAATAGTATAAAGATGCATCACTCAGCCATTGTTGACCACTCTTCCATAGCTCCAATTTTTTGAAATAAACATTTAATAACTCCGGAACGACATGTGAAACAAATAATTCGCGGAATTGATCGTAAACGAACCTCTTTGAAAGACTTTTAGAACCATATCTTTCAAATAGTCTGAATAGATTTGCGAATGCCCACTTCTGAGATTTCACCCAAGGACTTAAAGCTCTATCTTCTGGATCTATGTCTAAGACACTCTGAGGTAATTGCATATTAATGATATCGACATGAAAAGTGCCCCAGTCTAGCAAGATCTGTTGGTCTTGCAATGGGGCTGGCAAATCGTGATAAGTAACGAACTTGTAGGCCTTTGTGATTAGTTTGACAATCTCACCAACTTCAAAACTTCCTTCATGTGCCGTTGGATCCGCCACAATCTGTTTACCAAACTGCAATAAATTTGGGAAATAGTTTCTAATTATAGGATCTAACTCAAGGGATCTGTCTTCATTAGTTTTCCATCTGTAATGTCTTGCTAATTCGGAAAAGCACAAGACACCTGTGTACATCGAGTGAATATCTGACATATTTTCAAATAGTGCAATGACGGAAGGTATGAAAGTTGGCCATTGAGAAGGGTAATCATACGAAATCAAAGCATTCAACACTGGAACAAACTGATTTCTTAATTGTCTGTCTAACTTGACCATGGTTGGAATTATTCTATCCCTGATAATAGGTTTTTCATCATTATCAATGGAACTTCTAGGATTACCCCAATTTCTAATAATCTTGTTTTTGAAGTAAATTGAACATGCTTTCTTAACAACGGGGTTAACTTCAGTTGCATCTAAAATATCTAAGCAAGCACATAAAAAGCCAATTGTTTCCGAAGCATGTTTTAACGCAATTTCGGCTTGCTGACGAGTAGCCTGGTCAGCCTGTAGAGTACCTAAAAAGCATTCATGTAATTCCTTGACATCCATCTTTTTTTTTGCTCTGCGTGATCTGGCTAAAAGAACCTTTCAATATGATAGCAAAATATTAATCACTAATGTCCTGTCTTTAGGATATGCCTGACATACAGTTGTTCAACGGCATCAAAAACAACCAAACACTATCTTCCCTTAGCTCTTGATCCTGTTAGTTGTCGTCTTACGGAAAGTAAAATAAAAATTTTAGAGATATATGCCGATTACGTAACTCACCAATAGTCTTTTTAAATTCTGAAAATTTTCAGATTTTGCCTATGTTTTGATCTGTAACTATCTATATTGTTTATCTAACATGAATTTGCCCTTAAGATAGAGCAGAGTGATAACGACCGAACATATTCATTATTATTTTCGCAAAGTTGAGTTTAGTATTCTAAGTCACACATAAATATATTTTCTTCGAAAAATGGCTCCAGCAACGGTGATTTGTATTGGTATGGCAGGTTCTGGTAAAACTACCTTCATGCAACGTTTAAACTCACATTTGCATTCTAAAGAACAACCACCATATGTCATAAATCTAGACCCAGCTGTGCTGAAAGTTCCTTTTGGATGCAACATCGACATTAGAGACTCTGTGAATTACAAGAAAGTGATGGAAAATTACAATTTGGGCCCGAATGGTGCCATTGTGACGTCTTTGAATTTATTTTCCACAAAGATTGATCAAGTGATTTCATTAGTAGAGAAAAGATCTGATAATTTTGAGCATTGTATAGTGGATACTCCAGGCCAGATTGAATGTTTTATATGGTCTGCTTCTGGATCCATTATCACTGAAGCGTTCGCTTCTACTTTCCCTACAGTCATTGCATACATCATCGATACTCCAAGATCATCATCTCCAACCACTTTTATATCTAACATGTTGTATGCTTGTTCTATTTTATATAAAACTAAACTTCCAATGATTGTTGTTTTTAATAAGACTGATGTGAGAAATTCTGATTTTGCTAAAGAGTGGATGACTGATTTTGAAGCTTTCCAAGACTCATTAAGAACTAACGCGGAACTGAATGACGAAACATCCAACGGATCAGGTTATATGGCTTCATTGGTCAATTCAATGAGTTTGATGCTTGAAGAATTCTACTCCACTTTAGATGTCGTTAGCTGTTCATCGTACACAGGTGATGGATTTGATGATTTCTTGAGTGCTGTTGATTCTAAAGTGAAGGAATACGACGAATTTTATCTGAAAGAAAGAGAGAGAATTATAAAAGAGAAAGAAGACCAAGAGAAACAGAAGAAGGAAAAGAATATTTCCCATTTGATTAAAGATTTGGGGTTGAACAATAAAGAAGTGCAAAAGAGTGAAGATAATGGCGTTGATGTGCTTTCTGACCTATCAGATGATGCTGAAGAAAGCGAAAACGAAGAAAACGTCCCAGAAGGATATGAACATGGCCTGGTTGAGCCTGACATTAACGAACCTGAAAGGGAGTATACATTCCCAGATGATAGACAAGGAGAAATAAATGAGACTAACAAGTCACTTCAAAAGATCTATCAATCAGCTTTTGAAAAACAAGCCAAGACTGCTTCCAGTGATGTTGCAGAAGACATTGCCAAATATATTAGGCAGACACAAGGTTGAAATGAGTAAGAAGGAAATAGGAAAAAAAATTGTGGTTTACTTATCACTGAATTGTACATGTAGAACTTTGTTAATTATATATATATTTATCTATTCGTTATATATTATTTTAAATGAAAAATTTAATGAATTTTTGAAAAATTATCCGAGGGTGAACGGACAATCTTATGCTAAATGTATATCAAAGAAGAAGTAGAATAGAGAGAAGAGAAATGGAAACGATAAATGTAAATAAACATATATATATATATGCATGCAAGCTGAGAAAGTCAAATATGTCAGAGATAATCATTCAAGGTAATTACATAGTCTTTCTTAAGATCAAAGTTCCATCCGACTTTCTCAACACTTTAACTAAACCTAGAGCGGCAACAGTATACAAGTTATTTTCCATAGTTTTACTTTTGGCAATATCTTCTGATGATGATGATTCAGACAATGAGCTATCAGAACTAGGTTTGATTTTAGTCAAGAATGGGAAATGAGGAACGTTCAAGATACAAGAGACGACATCAAATTTACCTGTCGATGAGCTTCCATGGGGCTGAGCCAAATAATCGAGCACTTTCGTTGAATTTTGAAAACCAGTTTCAGATATACCTAAAATAAGTACATCATGTATACGGCTTGATGTTGATAAGAAGCTCAATTCAGAATCACGTTCCTTAGGTTCAATGTCAATTTCTTGGAAATAATCATTCAAGAGTCCTTTCTTGCCCGTTATAAAAAAATCAGCCAAAAGCTGAAAATCATTTGGATCTGTAAAATTCACATTACTTTGCAACATCTCTTCATTAAATGCCTTATTCATTTCCTCTATCGTATCTATTACCTCTTTGAATTGAACAGATACCGACGTGGATGGTTTTATCACTAATAATATAGGAAAATGCGAAAGCTGTTCTTTAAACTTTCGAAGGTTTATCTCTTGTCGTAATACAATACTTGAAGGAGACTCAAAAAAATGATAAGCTCTTGGTGCAGAGTGTAATTTATCAATTATTTTATTTTCTGATATGTCATATATGTATCTTGTGTTCTGAATTACAGGTCTCACTTGTTTAGCTAACCGTTTATCTAGTTGAGCTAGATTAGCCAGTTTCGCCTCCTTAGCTGCTAGTGAAGCCAGACGTTCTTGGTGCTTTGCAGCCTCACGTTCTCGGCGCTTCTTTTCCGATTTGTCTAAGGGATTTATATTGAGATCAGCAAATCTTGAAGAATTATAATCTTGCGAAAGCGAATCAATGGTATGTGACGTGTATTGTTGTGCTTGTCGTTGAGCTAGAAGTTTCTGTCTTTGATGTCTAAGAGAGCGGCTTTCCGAGGTTTTCAATAGTTCATTGACAGTATCTGTGGCTTGTCTTAAATCATTGACATTGAAAGGCTTAGGTTCTATTGAAAGACTATTTACTTTGGGATACGGATACCTAGGCTTTTTAGCCTCAGTTCCTGAGAATGACTTGAGTCTTATTTGCGAGTTATTATGGAAGCCACACAAACGATGAAATGTGTTTCGCTGAGATACCAGAGCTGTCCTCTGTGTCAGGAGACTCATTTGTGAAATGAAATATTGAAATGTTGTTATGGTGGTGGTGATTGTTAAGTAAAGCTAAAGAAGGGCGCGTGAGTTATATGATCAACATGAGATATGGAAAAAGAAAAAGACAAAATCAAACACTGTATTCAGGTCCTCAAAAACACTTTGTGGACAAGACAACTGACAATTCACGATCTTGATAACTGGTCTCCGATCCTACAAGATAAGAAGTAACTTGAAGTTACTTCACTTTGTCAATTCGATCGATTTGAAGAGAAACAAACAGATGAAAATTTCAGAGCGTCGATTTGGAAACTGAATTAACGACGCGTCGTTGTAATGACATAATATTTATGCACTCCACAATTTCAGTTTCCTCCGACGCTTTCCGTTTGCAGATCCGTTTACATCTCTTATCAGCGGCCGTTCCAAAGATCCTACAACCACCATATATATGGTGGCATATATCTGTATGAATAATTCCTCTTTTTCAAGTTTCATCTGTAATATAAGATAGGTTATTATTATCAAATACCGCGTCATTCAGTTGTTATTCATTATGCCATCCACTTCAGAAATAAATAAGATTAAATACTTGAAGTCAATCAAATCTGTCAGAGAAACAAACGCACATACAAAACAGTTAATCTTAGACAATAGTTTGGAGAATTTCTTTGTTGACTTGTCCAAACTCGACACAGTTGTTGACTATGTTGCCTCCACAGTGAAAGAGTCATTCCCAACTAATGAGTCTCTAGTAACTATCCCGGTCCACGGCAGGTACCAACATTTTGAATGCAATGATAAACCTAGATTGACTACCTTGATTGAAACCGAGTTTCGAGACTTACCTGATTTAGAAATATCTAAGAAGTTGATTGACTTGTTCATTGTTAGTGTCCTATTAGATGCTGGTGCAGGTAATCTATGGGGATTTGAAGAAGATGGATTGAAAATTGGTAGATCTGAAGGTATAGCCGTGGCTAGTTTCCATATGTTTATTAATGGCCAGTTAGGTCAAGATCCATCTACTGACAAATATGTCGTGAACGGAACTAAATTAATTGATCTGTCTCGGGAAGAACTAGCTAGAGGCTTACAGATTTCCGATAACAATCCAATGACCGGCTTTGAAGGAAGGTTAAAATTAATTAACAAACTTGGTGAAGCGCTGGTGAACAACAAGGAGATTTTTGGTGATGATGGAAGACCAGGTAACTTGGTTGATTACCTTGCTAAGAAGTCAGTTAAGGATGGAATTAGTTTTAAAGTTGAATTGGAAGATTTATGGGCTTGTCTGATGGAAGGTCTAAGTTCAGTTTGGCCTGAAGATGGAAGAATTAAAGTTTACGACACTACAATTGGTGATGCTTGGGAACTCAAGAGTAAAAAAACGGAATCATCTAAAACCTTGCAGATTCAGCCTGAAGATGTTCCAGAGTGGGCTAGAGTTGTCACTTTCCACAAACTTACTCAATGGTTGACATATTCTTTGTTTTTACCTTTAACTAAATATGGTCATTTTGAAATCTTGAACGCCAATTATATGACAGGATTACCTGAATATAGAAATGGTGGATTGTTTGTTGATCTTGGCCTATTGTCTTTGAAAGATGACATTTTAGAAAAAGGTTTGGAACTTTCTAAGAAAGTTGGTTTTAATGCCCAAATCCCAACTTATGAGCCTTCCGATGATGTTATTGTCGAATGGAGATCATGTATCATTTGTCTATTAGATTATATTTTACCGTTGGTTAACATCAAATTAGGGGTCAATGATACCACGTATGAGTTAACGCTACCTCAACTGATTGAAGCTGGCTCATGGAAGGCTGGTAGGTCTATAGCTAAGAAGCTAAGAGATAACGGAGGTCCTCCAATCGAACTATTTGCCGATGGTACTGTCTTCTGATCATGCATGGCTCATCACTCATCACTGGATTCATCTTCGGCTGCAGTATGCAATGGGCAATAAGAAAAATTGGTATAGACAACTATATAATACCAAAATCGACATCTCCTATTACGTAGACAGACATATATATGGATCTAACTCTGAATGTAAAGGAAATAATTAGACATCCGGCGCTAAGTAGAAGTAGACGTAAATATACTCCTAACACCACTAATATATAACATACACGTGACCAAATAAAAGGTCTTTAAACCCTGAATTTCCAGAATTCTTTTCAATCGGGCAAAATTGAGTTTCTCACGAATTCTCATCAGCCCTTCACAAAAAAAACCAAAATTTTCACTACACACGCAACAGAGCAGAGGCCTTTGGTTAGTTAGTTCTCTAGGGAGCATCTACCATTTATTGAAACAAGGTTCTTTATTAGTCTTACTTTATACTCCAATTTTCGTGATTCTGTTCTGATCCTCTCCTTTCTTCAACTTTGAACGTCTCATATTCATATATCACTAACTAAAAATGTCCGAAGAAAAGAAGGTTGTTGAACAACAACAAATTCACAAAATCAGAATCACTTTAGTCTCCACCAAGGTTAAGCACTTAGAGAAGGTTTCCCAAAACATCATCAACAATGCTAACAACTCTAACTTATACAAGAAAGGTCCTGTTAGAATGCCAACCAAGACTTTGAAGATCTCTACCAGAAAGACTCCAAATGGTGAAGGTTCCAAGACCTGGGAAACTTACGAAATGAGAATCCACAAGAGATACATTGACTTACACGCTCCAGCTCAATTAGTCAAGAAGATTACTCAAATCACTGTTGAACCTGGTGTCGATGTCGAAGTTACCATCGCTGCTTAAGTTTAGAACACTAAGATTATCATTTATTATTATTATTATTATTATTACTTGACAATGTATTTAGTGTATTAAATCTTGGTTCAGACTGTAGTTTATTGTGTTGCTTTTAAATGTTGAAAATAGTTGATGTTAAGTTTTATTAGAAGAGAGAGCAAAAGGAATTATAAAAGTCTAAAGAGAAGACATAGAAAAAGTTAATTTTTGAAGGAGTATTTTTAAAAGAAGAATTACAGGATTAGAAAATACTTCTGAACTGATGTCATAAATTTGATTCAATTGCTCTAGGCGTACCGTGTATTTGAATATACCCAGTTCATACTTTTACGAGTTTTGTATTGTGTAAAAAAGAATGTGAATACATGAGACGTTACGGTGTTAGCTATCAGCAATTGGTGATTTGGATATCTTTGTTTTCAATCTTGTTTTTCCTCTTGTACTCTGGATGATTTCTTTTTCTTACTCTTACATACACCCCCTTCTGATAAAGTCTAAAAAAAATTAGATATATTCTCTTTCTACTTTGTCTCTTTTATTTCTCTTGTTTTTCATTTTTCGTATCTTTATTTTTTTTCATTCTTTTCAACTCAATGTTCTATGGCTTTGAATTAGAATTTGTTATATGTATCATACAATTTATTTCTATTTCAAAAAAAAAGTTTTTATTTGTAAATGCGTAGCTGCGATCTTATAGTTTGATTGCTTGTTGAATGACAAAATTTCTTAAAATAGTTTGTAGCTTAGCGTTATATATACATCATCAATCTATGGAACTAACAAATTTCTTATCCCTTCCAGATGTTCCAGCCACAGTTCTAATTTTGCGTGGCTAAGTAAGTCACCGGGCTCAATCAGCCACGTTTCAAGATTCCACAAGCATGATTTCCGAATTAGGCAAAATGTAAATACTGAAAATCTGAGTTATCCTTATTTCAGTTCTCTTTTTCGAGATCAGAACCCCATACATGTACAAGTTTGGTATACTCAATAAATTTGTTTCAGTTCAGTAATGTAATGTTCTGTAGTCAAAACAACGCCCGTTTTTGACTAGAAAGTGTTTGTCTGTTTTTTTAAGTACAGTTACCACAAATCCTTTTATTTGGTGCGTTTTCTCTAGTTTATAATCTATAATCAACATATATATTACAACAAAGACACTACAATAGAGTCATAATAATAAGTCCGTACTAGTAAGCAAAAAAAGCACCGTGAAATACTCCCCACATGTCAGTATCATTACTTGAGCATTGCTATGCCAGCAATTTCTGGTCAGTAGATGATTCATCAACCGATGTACTGTTCAACCACTTTCACGATGGAAACAAAACCATGGAACTTTTGTCACATTTCTACAAGGAGCGTGTTGCCATTGAGGAAGAATACGCTCGTAGACTAAGTACTTTGTCCAGAAAATTGTTATTGTCTCAATTTGAAGTTGGAGGTACGTCACTGAAAGAAAGCCTGGACACTCTTTCTGAAGAGACAAAGACATTGAGCGCTAGTCATTCCGCCGAAGCGAGTAAAATCAATGAAGCATTGCTGAAACCATTAGAAACTTATTTGAGTGATACTAAGGCTCAAGTGAAGTACACAGAATCAAACATTACAAAACTTGTGAAATTCAAACAAACTTTGTTGAATAAACTGGAACAATCGAAAAAGAAATATGAAACTTCTTGGATGAAGATAAATAGTTACAAAACAGAACAAATACTTATGGACGAAAGAGAAGCAACCAGGTTACAAACCAAAATATTGAAGCAACAACAGCTCATGATTCAACATCGTGCTGATTATTATCAACTATGTAAAGAATACAATGGATTACTCGAAACATGGAAAGATGAATGGTTCGTAGCATGCGAAAACTATCAAACTGTCGACGAATCAAAATTGAAGTTCTTAAAACAAAGCATTTGGGAATACGCAAATGCTGTAAGTTCTACATGTTTAGCAGCAGATCAAAGTTGTGAAAATATCCGTCTTTCTTTGGAGAAATGTAACTATAAGACCGATATCCCAATTTTTGTTAAAGAGAAAGGAACTGGTAATCTCGTAACTGGGAAAATCGAGTTTATAGATTTTGCGAAAGGTGGCCAGCAATCATTAAAAAATGCAAATCCTGATAATACGGTCGAAAAAGTAGATGTCAGTCAAATAAGGATCATACAAAAACAATTAGAAGAACAACGTAACAATCTAAACCAAAAAAGAGTCCCGCCTCCTCAGTTAACGAAGGAAGAGGAGACAAGATTTGATCTTATCGATAAACGCCAAGAAACCTTCCGAGAACTACAACGACAAGCTCAATTAGAAGCATCTGATTTAAAAAGGTTCGATGAATCATCCGTAGGTCCTGCCACAGAATCTGAACCTAGCTCATATAAAGTATTGTCGGAGTACTCTAATCCAACATCAGTATCGAGTTACGAGGATAAAGAACTCAGTTATGGTACAACCACAGTTCCAATGAAAACTGATTTCAAATCCTCAGTGCAGCAGAGTGTCTATTCAAATCCCTTACTTCACTCAGTGTCATCTGATGATAAGCCTACAGAACCAATCAACTTGACAAGAGGAAAGTCTAATGTTGCCAATGGTACTACTACCAATCCGTTGAGGGCATACATGGCAGAACGTACATTCAATGCTGGAACAGATAAACCGACTAAATCAAATACCTCCAAGTTTAGAGAATCTATGATGTCTTCGGACTCACAAACTTCTATTAACAAGCAAGCATCTAAGATACATTCCAAGAGAGAATCATTGGGTGATTTACTCAAGATGCAGTTGTTCAACCATCAGACAGAAACAAAAGAAAGCAGTAAACTCAATGTCGACGATTCACTTCATTTCTTTAATCCTATCCGAAAGACAGATTCAAACAAACGGAATTTCTCAGATTCTCTCGAACCATTGAAAGATGAAGAAATTAAGATACGGGAACTGGCTCAGCAACAGCAACAGCGGACAAATAGATCGTCATCAATTGTCAGAAAATCAAAATCATCAACTACATTACAAAACAACTTTATCAATCCCTCTAACCTACCATCCAGATCATCTGAAGGTTATGCTGTGATAAAATACTGTCGCGCACGATACAATTACAATGCCGAGATTGAACAAGAACTCAGTTTCAAAAAGAAGGACATCCTTATGATTTTATATCAGCAGCCTGATAAATGGTGGTTCGCTGAGAACTTGAATACCGGTGACTCTGGACTTGCCCCTAGCAATTACCTTGTTGATTTATGACCTTAAAAATGTTGTATCGTATCACAATTCACAACTTGATAGAAATGAATATCTATTTGTGATTATTAGTCAAATCTTTCTCGTAAATTCGTATTTTTTCCATCGATTGGCAATATTCTTTAAATATTTATTTTCTTACCCTCAATACCCCTAGAAATCTCTTTATATTTCAAAAAAAAGAAAAAAAAAATTCTTTCAAAAGTCTGTAAATGCTTTTCTTAAATTCGAACAATATATATATATCAATATACCAATAAACTTAAAACGAAAGATTACTACGCTTCACTTTATTATATCACTACATAATTCCGCTAATCTTCTTGGCATAGTAGTAACATGCCATAGCGAAAAAAGTCATCCCGACAATAATTCCCCAAAACCAGGTCAAACCTTCCGCATCTTGTCCTGGAACAATACAATTCATACCCCATAACCCAGTAACGATGTTCATAGGCAATACAATTGTACCTAAGATGGTAATCTTACCTAGTATGTCATTCATGTCGTTATTCACTTTTGTCATATCAATATTAATTTGAGCTAAATAGTTGGAATGTGATCTGGCTAATAGCTTTTCGTAGTGACTTAACGACTGGACCATTGTAACAATATGATCTTGGATATCTCCCAAGTACAAACCAATTTCGGACCTTGGGGCCACTTCCCATTGTTCGTTGCACCTCTTGCTGAAACCCTTGATGACATCGGCTTTGAAACCTAACAACCGGAGCAATGACATGACTCTTTTACGACAGCTACCTATCCTTCTCAACATGTCACCTTTTCTCTTCCAACTTAAAATCTTGGTCCGTCCTGAATAACTAGATGATGACGATGTGCTTCTCGAACTCCGTGATAACAATGAGCGGCCACCATCGCCATTCACAGTGGAGTTACGACGTCTCAATTTGAACCAAATTTCGTCTCCATCTTCATCACTACTGTCGTCGTCGTCATCACTTTCGTCATCTGACGTGGCACCACTTTGCATGACAAGAATCGTATCCTCTATGGCATTTACTTCATCTTCAATACTCTCTATCAATGGAGCATATGCATCTGTAATATCATCGATTAGCGCGTATCCTATCCAATCAGATGTGACTGTTAAATAATCACGTAGTAATCTTGCTCTTCTCCTAACATTAGCTGAATGAGGAGTTGGTTTGAAATGGAAGGTGATAACACCGTCCCTGAAAACAATAATGTACATATTCAAAGGCTCCAAGTCGCCATTCTTAGACTTCTTCTTTCTGGTTGGCTTGGATCTTCTTGAAGTGATTGATGCCGATAATTTCTTATTTTTATGATAATCATGGTCATTTCCTCTGGAATCTATAATATTCGGTTGCCTTTGAGGAAATAAGTCTAACATCTTTCTGTACCAGTTTTTTTTATCGCTAGTCATACTGTCATCATCAGACATAGAAGCGTATGCCTTTTCAATGGCCTTCTTTCTATTTTGATGCTCTTGAACAACATCAAAAGAGGTGAAACAGACCAAATAATAATCCTTGAAAAGCTCCACTTTCTCTCTTGTCTCACCTAAAAAAATATCTTCAGTAGTCAATGGATGAATACCAAACGCTTTTGATAGCACTTTCATTTCTTCTTCTGTCGGGTTCAAAACATCTATCCAAAAAGGTGGCACTTCACCAACTGTGGTTCCAGCCATTGAATCGGTCATTATAGAAGGTGTCGGAGTTGTTGTTCCAGGAACACCATTCGGAGGAGTACCCGTAGTACCACCAGCTGCTGATGTTGCAGCAGATGCAGCAGCCTTAGCTTTCAAACTTATTTGTGAAGATTGTAATGACGGACCAGCACTATTTCCTTGTCCTAAATGAGATTGAAACAGTTGACTCCCTGTAGAAGTAAGATCTTTCACCGGTAACAAACTAGAAGGTGGAACAGAAAGACTTTCACCATCATTAATATTTATCGCTGTACTACTACTCTTATGCGCCGCGTAACGTGAAGGTAGGAATAAATCTGCAAAAGTCACATCTTCATCTTTGACTAGTCCTGAAATATTTGGAGAATGTATCGTATGGTCCATGTCTTCTCTGAAATACGTAAATCTGAATTTTTCCAACTTGCTTTGACGATCTTGGAATCCGGCAAAAGCTTCCGGTGTACCAAATCTGTTCTTCGAGTCCCCCCAAGGTGTCAGTCTCTGTGGTCTCAATCTTCCATTAACTTGGTCAGTTTCATCTTTTGTAGAGGTCAGTAATCGTTGAGTTACGGAACCATCTCCTTCATCGATATTGGAAACAATCGGGAATTGAAATCCAACGCCTGATAATTCACCATCATCAATAGCAGATGCAGCGAAAGACGATTTTCTGCTAAGAGCAGCTGAAGCTTCGTTTATTCTTTTCAATTCCTCTATTTCCTCTTGTGCAAATTCTTCCAAGACTTCAATGTCTGGCCATATTTTTCTCTTTCCTGCCTCGTCTAAGGACTCAATAGGAAAACAGACATCATCCAAGGAGGATGCATCAGATGATCTCCGAGAAGAAGGATTGGACGAGGCATACATTGAGTCGTCTTCCATGTCACCATCTTCAATATCGCTTATAATACCAGCTTCTGATTTTGACCTATATTGAGTAGAGTATCTGTAATTATTTTTACCAAGACTTCCTAGACGTGTGTCACCTGGAGAGGATCTAAAATTTGATTCAAATGGGTTCTCAGAGGGATAGTGATGAGTATTTGAATCTTGATCCATTACGTATCCTGGTTTTAATGGCATACTTCTTTGTCGAACTACTCTTTGACGTCTTGTATGTTCATCGTGTCTATCATCTTCAAGGCCCTCGTTATCATCATTGTTTGGATCTGTGTCCAAATTTTCAACTGATCCGTAGGTTTTTGTGTTACCTTTAGGTCTGTGAGAGTAGAAAGGTGAAGTGGGAGAAATTGAAGATTGAGGTCGCATTGGAGGAGGATGAACTCTTGCTTCCATTGAAGAAGATGAAACAACATTACTTAGACCACTTTTCGGTTTTCTAAGAAAATCTTTATTGGCAGAAGGTGGTAAGATTGACTGAGAGCTACTCGAACCTGTCCCACTTCTTGTATGTTGTTCTGATTGAGAAGAGCGTCGTTTAGGTTTTGCACCATTGAGTGATCTCCCCGTTTTATTGGCGTTTCTATTTCTCTGATGGATCTTTGGTGAAGCTAATTGACTGTATCTTCTGTGGTCGATAAGTGGGTCCACTTCTGTATCACCTGGGAAAGAGTCGGATGATAAATCATTGTGTAGCAGTCCAAGGGCATCCAATTCGCCCTCACTAGACCGGGTTCGATGATGTTGATGTGTATGCTCTGAATTAGTGGATTGTAAAGAGTGTTTGCTTCCACGTCTTGAATTCTTGGTATTGTGGAAAGGTGGTATTTCTAATTCAGCTGCTGTTGTGGCATGACTTTTTGTCTGTTTCGATGTTGTTTGCTTCAAGTGAGACTCGGCATCTTGATCATCAACATCAAGATCAAACTTGGGTATGTTTTGCTCCGTAGTCATTGCATAGGTTAGTTAGCTTGCCTGATGAAGTTTTTAAACAGAAGTAACTCCAGGTATCCTGGATGAAAGAAAGAAAACAGAGAAAACATAGGCTTAAAAACAAAGCCCAAGTCCTTGTCTTTAAGCAGTCGTAATATACCTCCTGCACGCAAACAGATCACCCAAATGAGAAACAAACACAGCAAAAGGTGCGTCCTGCGCGATAGAGAAACTCCACCGGGCGAGTTTTGTGCAGACGACCCGGTGAGCCGTGAGCTGTGCGCGGTCTCATCTTTTTTTCCTTATCGCTCCGTCGGTTGCTGTGTCAGATTACAAATATAAACAGAGAATGGCAACGTTAAGATGTCGTGTCGTACCGTATACAGAATATCATATCTCCATCTGTGGCTATCCAGCTACAGATCAATCAGCACTTGAACGTTGCCGAAAGGTTCATGCTTAATATATCTTCAAATATATTGAGGTATCTTGAGGTATCTTGAGGTATTGGGCTCATTGAGATCCCAAATCTACCAGTATGAGCTTCCTTTAAAATCCATATATATATATGTACCTTACAGGCAACCTTCATTAAACTAGCTATTTTTTTTTAGTTTTTGTCGGTTTTCTGCTTCTTAACCGATGGCTTAGTATCAACGTCTTCAAATTCTACATTGTCAATATCTTCTTCTTCTTCTTCGTTGTCGTCTTCATCATCCTCATCATCCTGTTTTTCTTCATCTTCTGGCGCCACTCGTTCTCTGTTATCTAGCAGACCTAAAGCTTTGTTAATTTCAGACGCTTTGGTAACAAGTACGCTCCATTGTTCTTCGGTTAGTGAAATACCCTATATCGATAAACCAAAAAAGTAAATGTTAGTAGTCATTAGATGCGGTCAATTGAGAAAAGAAAACATTGAAAAAGGTTGGGAGACTTACTTTACTACCTGGTAGCCATTTTTCGTTCTTAAGATAGTATTCTCTGATATCAACAAGGCTTCTTCCATGAAATTTACGAACCGAAACTCGTTTCTTCTCTCCACCTAGCTATATGAATGAGAGCAAATAATAGTAAATAATAGTGCGCAATGTTAGTAACTTGTATTCCAAAGGGAAGAAAATAAACTACAGTATATGATTTGTGATGTTTTGAATCAATGACGTACTTGGAATTGGAATTCTTTCGAATCACTTCCACCAACTGCTTCTTGATCGCTATCTGTTTTGCTTGATTTTGAGAACTTGGTAAACTTTCTCTTGAATGTTTTCCCCGACATGATGATATATAATACTGTCGTGATACTTCCTTGTCAGCCGTTGTTGTAATCAGGTCACACTCCTCCAATAGATATCGGTATACTATCCATATGGCACTGTACTGTCCTGACTCTACTCACAACATCACAGCAACCGTCTCTCGTACCAAAATAGGCATCGCTCTAACAGAAAAATACGAAAAAACTAAATCACGTGCATACAATGCGAGGTGGCTTGAGATCTGAATTTTGGATGAGTGGAACTGAACACGGATACCAGACTAAATATATGTCTTCCACTCCTAACAGATGTGACTCCTAGTTACAGAAAGACTCACTAGAACACACAATACACAATAAGCACATAGTACTATGTCTTTAGGTTTGCCGAGGGTTTCGTCAAACATCGAAGGCATCTCCCCATTGGTCATCGGGGGTGCCATTTTCAACACCCAGTATAACGATGATCCTTTCTCCATGGAAGTCAAGCAATTGCTAATTCATGGTTTCAAGAATGGAATCAACGCAATCGATACCTCGCCTTATTATGGTCCATCAGAAGAGTTATTAGGTTTAGCTATCAAGTCTTTGATAGAGGATGACAAATTGATTGAAAGAGAGAATTTCTATATTTGTACTAAGGTTGGCCGATTACAACTGGATGATTTTGATTATTCTGCGGGATGGGTGAGAAAATCTATTTTAAGATCATTAGCAAGACTACATACTAATTTTCTGGATGTTGTCTATCTGCATGATATTGAATTTGTGGAAGAAGCTGGTATCTATGAAGCATTAGAGACATTGATGCAGTTGAAAAAAGAAGGATTGGTTAGAAATGTTGGTATTTCCGGCTACCCTGTTGAATTCCTGTACAAAATCGCATGTGAGGTTAAAACAAATGAGAAGATTGGCACTTTAGACTTAGTGTTAAGTTACTCCAACATGTGTTTGCAGAACATTAAATTGGATACTTTTTATGATAAATTTATGTCTGATACTGATATCAAACTTTTAAACAATGCTTCAATCTTATCAATGTCTTTGCTAAGATCTCAAGAAACAAAACCGTTCCATCCTTGCTCTCAGGAATTAAAAGATGCAGTTGCTAAACTGGCAGATATCCTACTCAAAGAACATGGTTTCGAATTAGCTGAAGTTGCTACAAGATTTGCTATTAGAAAATGGTTAGGGAAGAAAGGTAAATCTGTTTTAGGCGTTTCTTCAGAGGCTGAATTAGAAAGTGCGTTGGTACAATATAGATTGGTGATAAGTGGTGAGACTGATGAAAAGGATGCCGAATTATTTGAATTGAGTCAACAAATCTTAGGTACTCATTTCAATGAAACGTGGCCAAGTGGTATTCCAGGTCGTTGACCATCTTTTAATTTACATTTAATTTACAATCCAATCACTAGAAAACAAAAATAGAAATAAATATAGACGTTATAATTCAAATGATAATTCCAATGATATGGAAACAAAAAAGGATTCCGTAAAGACATATATATAATAGACAGACAAATTCATAATAGTACCGGTGGTGTTATAATTTCGAATCACCTGTATTCACTAACTTCAACCCAGCATAATCAATAACAGGAACATTTCTTTCGACAGACCAAGTTTGAAAAACAATTAAATTCTTTCCAACTTTCCAAGCTTTCACTTTCAAAGTTTCACCAGGGAATACGACATTGGTGAAACGAACCTTAACTTCGTCAAAACTACCATATTTATCAAGCAACAATTTAGCTGAGATACCAAAGAAGCATAGACCATGTAAGATTGGCTTAGGAAAGTTACCACCTTTAGCAAATACAGGATCGACATGTAATGGATTAAAATCACCGTTCAATCTATACAAAGCTGCCAAGTCTTCACTTGTCTTAAACGTTGCCTCAAAATCTGGTTTGTTAGAGCTAGCTTTGAATGAGTTCTCCAAAAATGAATTATTGGGCTTTTTATAATACACATCTTTGCCACTAGAAGACTCGCAGTTTCTAATGAAATAAGAAACTTGATTATAGTAGAGTAATTCATTAGTTTCTGTGTCGTAAGTCTCATAAGCGCCAATGACTAATGCATTTTTTGGTTTTGATGGATCTTTACCCTTGTTTAAAACGGCAATCGGATATGACTTGGTTGACAATACACCAGAAGTTGGAAGTTGTCGTTTGTTAATCTTAAGATAATGTTCACCGTGTAGTAATAACATCGGATTAAAGTTCTTCAAAATATCATCCAAGTTTAAACCACCATCTTCTTGGTTCATAAAGGGAATAACGCCAAATGATGGGATTGGTTGAAAGTCATCATTATTCTCGTATACATATTTGAGTTCCTTGGAAGAGGCACCAACTGATAAGTTGTATAAGATAATTTGACGGTGGTCGTAGCCGTAAAGTTCGTCAGCTTCCGGACTTGTATCCTCTGGACCCCCTTGTTCTTCGTCGTCGTCTTCTTCTTCTTCTTCTTCTTCCTGTTCGTCACCATCGTCGTCATTACCTCCGACAGAGTCCAAAATAGCCATACTTGACTCCTGTGTCGTCTTCAACATTAAACCGTTATCAAAATTTGTAATATGATCCCAGTTATCTCTCACAAACTCTGGTTCAATTGCCGAATCATGAGAAACTGCACTTTTAGCACGCTGCCATCTTGTATTACCAATCCATCCAGCCCCTACTTCAAACAATTCACCTGTGACATTACCTAGTTCACTGCTAGCTAATAAAACAACAAATGGAGACACTTGATCCGGCGAAAACTTGTTTAATTCTGAATCCTTAAAAATAGTCTTTGTCATTGATGTTTCAGCATGTGGAGCAATGATATTCACTTTGATGTTTGATTTCTTACCTTCGATAGCTAAGGTTCTACTGAAAGCTAAAACAGCTGCTTTTGCAGAAGCGTAATTAGCTTGACCAAAATTACCATAAATACCAGAAGTCGAAGAAGTGTTGATAATACTACCACCTTTCTTTTCTGAAAAGATAGGCCAAACAAGCTTACATAGTCTAAAAGTGGCAAGTAGATGAATTTGAATAACTTGGTCCCACTCTTGTTGAGTCATTTTTAAAATTGATTTATCTCTCAATATGCCAGCATTGTTAACTAAGACATCAACAGTTCCAAAGGCATTCAATGCAGTCCTGACAATGTCTTCCGCTTGGGTGTAGACATCATGCTTGGAGCCGATAGCAACTCCCCCTGCTGCCTTGATTTCATTCACAACAGAATCGGGATCTTTGAAATCATTAACAACAACTTTAGCACCGTATTTTGCAAACCATAAAGCATGAGATCTACCTAAACCCGAACCAGATCCGGTAATAATAACAACCTTCCCTTGCAAAGACTTGATCTTAATGGATCCTTGATCGTTATCTGGTAATTGCTGAGTTTTCGCGATAATAGCATTATAGTCATTTAATTGGGACGGATGTTGCTTGAAAGAATCAAATCTTGTAACGGTCTCAAATCTATCCAAGATAGCCTCTGGAGTTAGCGTGTTATTTGGTTTCAAATACAAACCACTGCTTCTTTCCCATCTGATTTGAGCAAACAACCCTGCGGCAACTTCAAAAGTTGCTCCAGTCGCCTTACATTCTTCCGAAGTCAAGTACAACACTAAAGGAGCAATCTTCTCAGGTAATAATTTATTTAATATATCAGGAGGTAGAATTGTTTCCGTCATTCTTGACTTTGCTAAGGGTGCAATGGAATTTACCTTAATGTTATATTTGAGACCTTCTTTGGCCAAAGTTTCAGCAAACCCAACTAAACCCAGCTTGGCAGCAGAATAGTTTGCCTGGCCAAAATTACCATAAAGCCCAGCTGGAGAAGCAGTCATCAACACTCTTCCATAGCCCTGTTGTTTGAATAGCTGCCAACAGATTTGGGTCAATTTAAACGCACCATTCAAGTGCACGTCTAAAACGTCTTGAAATTGCTTCTCTGTCATGTTCTTAAAGCTTGAATCTTTCAAAATTCCAGCATTATTGATCAAAATATGCACGGTACCAAATTTATCGATAGCAGTCTTGACAATTCCTTGAGGATTAGTAACCACGTTATCGTAATTAGCCACAGCTTGGCCACCATTCTGAATGATTTCGTCCACAACTAAGTCCGCAGCTTTAGTGGATGTTCCTGAACCTCCTAAAGTACCACCTAAATCATTGACAACCACTTTGGCTCCTCTGGCAGCGAAAGATAGTGCGTAAACTTTCCCCAACCCTCCTCCAGCACCTGTGATAATCACCACTTTGTCTTTGAAACTGATCTTGTCTGAACTCATCTTGCTATTTCTTTAAATTTCTTGGGAGCTATAAATTCGAGATCTATATTAATTATGCATAAAAGAGGGACGAGCACATAGAAGAAGTGATTCCATCATCAATAAGAAGAGCAAACAACTCCCTTTATATATCCACCAAATTTCTTGAATCACATGTCATGGCTGTGATCAGTAATCATTAACAAAAGAATAGCAAAGCGCCAGAGCATGTGAAAAAATATATGCAATGCGGACTATTCTCGAAATGTGGGGTAAGTCCATGCATCTACACATCCATACACCATACGGTTCACTATTTTTCACGTTTTATTATCTTTATATATATTTTCAGAAACTAATCATCTCCTTCACTGTCTTCCTCTTCACTGTCATCATCGTCATCTTCCTCACTGGAGACCTCTTCTCCATGTTTCCTTAGCATGTGCTTCAGATGTTTATTTTTATCGTCTAATTCACTCATTAACAACATTAAGTCATCTAAGTCACCCTTAGGAACCATCTGCTTGATCTTCCGTTCCAGTTCAGATATAGTATCTTTTGATTTCAGCACGTCATCCTGTTTTCTTTTCTCTAAAGCAGCCAATTGCTCGGATTTCTCATTCAGGTCACATTGTTTCTCTTCTAGCGCTTTCTTCAAAGCTTCTGTTTTATCTTTTGATTCAGATTCCTTCACTTCTAATTCCTTTTTCAGAGTGTCTATTGTTTGTTCTAACAGGGATTCCTTCGTTTGTAACTCTCTTTTCAAGGATTCTCCGGACTCTTTCGATTTGGATTCCTTTTCTTGGAAATCATTTGTCAATGACTCAATTGTCTCTTTCAACTTGGAAACTTCAAACTCTTTGGAGGATATTTCATTGTCAAGCTTCGATCTCAACTCTTCATTTGATTTTTCCAATGCTTCCAGTTTGGCTGACGTTGATGATAGCTCAAGATGATGTTCTGCTTTCAGTGCGTCATTTGCCTCCTGTATGTCTTTTAAGCGAAAATCCCTAGATGAAATTTCCAACCTCTTTGTCTCTTCCTCATTGACTTTCTCTTTAAGTATAGAGGCAATCTCTGCTTTTGAATCTGACAATTCTCTTTCAAGAGATGCAATGCTTCTCTCTTGGATGATTTCTGTATTGTGATTTTTCACTTTCAAATCACTAATCTCACGTTCCAACTTGTCTATAAGATCTTGCTGTTGCTGTTCAGTATATTTCTTACCATCTAAATCAGCTTGAGTAGCTTCTAGCAGCTTCAACTTTTCTGTTTCGTGTGACACCCGTAACTCTTCTAAGCTGGCGGTAAGTTCTAACACTTTGGCTTCTAATGTTGTAATCTTTGTTTTATTATCGTATAATAATATGTCCTTATCACTTGACTCGTGCTCCTTCTGTTGGGAAAGTTCACTTAATTCTCTGACCTTCTCATTCGCTTCGGACAATTTTGCATCAGAAGACTTTAGATTAGATTCTAGTTCTGTAACTTTAGACACTTTTCCATTAATAACAATGTCTTTAGTTTCAATCTCTTTCTTACTGTCCGTTAATTTTGCTGACAACGCTTTTGATAATTCTTTTTGATCTTTCTCATTTTTTTCAAATGTGTTGAGCTTTGACTTAAGCTCCTTCTCATTCTCTTTACATTCACTGAAATTATCAGTCACTTCCTCCAACTTATTAGACAATTCTTTGTTCGTAGCGGATAATTTAGTCTCAGCGGCTGACAGTTCACTAATCCTAGCGCTGTGAGTTTGTTCTAGTGACTTTAATTCTTCTTCCAACGCAGAAATCTTTTCAGAGTACTGCTTTACAACCGCGTCAGAGTTTCCTGTGAGTAATTCTCTTTCTTGTTCAATCTCCTTCGCTTTCCTATCCAAAGCAGTACGAAGAACTTCAATTTCATTTTCAAGTCTGCTAATATTGTGCTTCAAATTTCGATTCTCATCCTCTAGTTTATTTAACGTTGCTTTATAAGAATTGTCTTTGTCTTTGGAATCGGCCTTCAATTCATTCAACTCCTTTTGAATTGCAGCTAAATTTGAATCACTTTGACTTATCTTTTCATTAAGGCCTTTGATGGCCTCTTCATTCTGATTCTTAATTATTTCAGCATCTTGTATCTCTTTAGTCAATTTTGTAACCTCTGTAGTCAAATTTGCTGCCTTGATCGAGTACTCTCGAACTTCCTTGTCCTTGGACTCAATATTCTCCGAAATGATAGCAATTGTGGAATCCAATGATTTTTTCTCCTCTGACACCATATTCTTGGCTTCCCTCATCTCCCCAAGTTCTTTTTTCAACCCAGATATGACTAGATCTGAAGATATTCTTAAAGATCCGATGTCGTTCTTGAATCTATCTCTTTCATTTTCTGCATTCTCGAGAGATTTTCTAGCATTAAATATTTCTGCGCTAAACTCTGAACTTTCAGTCTCCTTTAATAATTTCAAATCTTCAAGCTCAGACTTCAACAAACGGAGCTCTGTTTCTTTGGATGCTAACAACTCCTGTAATTCTTTTCTCTTCTCTTCAATACAGTCAATTGACTGCTGTTTCTGAAGTAGCTCCTTCTGTGAGTCATCAGTCTTCAATTTTTGAGTATCGAGCTCTTTCGCAAGCTCATCACGAGCAGACTTCACTTCGGTTATCTTGGACTTTAAGTCAGAAATTATCTGCAATTTGGCCTCTAAGTCCTTTTGGGATTCCTCAAACCTCGATTCACTTGAGACCAAATCCTCGGTTTTAGAAATAGCTAATGATTTATGTTCTTCGAGCTGTTGATTCAGTTCGACGAGGGACATCTCGTGGGCGTTTTTAAAAGATTTGAGTGACTCTTCATGAGAAGCTAATACCTCTTCCCGATTCAACTTGTAATCCTCAATTTCGGATTCCAAGGTAGACACTTTAGCTTTTAGTTCATTATTTTCCACAAGTACACCTTCCAACTTCTGGTTGAGATCTTCAATAGTACTCTTCAAATTATTGATCTCCTCAGTTGATTCTTTTTGTAAAATTCCATATTGCTCCTCGGCACCAATAAGTTCATCTTGTAACTCACTCAAATCATTAGATAATTTCCGATTCTTAGAAACCAAATCACTCTTCTCATTAGCCAGCGAATCAACCTGTTCATTGAGAGAAGAGATTGCGATATCAGCATCTTTTTTTAAATTACCTAAATCTTCACCTGTTGAATTACTCTCAGATTTAAGTTTCTCAATCAGCTCGGCAGCCTGGCGAAGTTTACTCATGAGGTTATCACTGTGGGACTCAGCGGACTTCAGCTTCTCAACACCTTCATCAAAAGCCTTCTTTAGAGTCAAATACTTCTCATCTCTCTCTTTGATATCAGAAACCAATCCATTAACTTTCTTTTCTAGATCTTCAATGTCAGATTCTTTTAGCTTGATAGTATTCTTGAGTTGATTTTCGGATTTTTCGGCATTTTTAACAATCTTTGCTGCTTCCTTCTCCATAGCTCTGATTGTACGATCTTGAGTGTCTTTGTCTTTAGTAAATTGCATCAACTCTCTACTCATCTTGTTGATACCATCCTCAGCTTTGGTTTTTTGTTGTTCAACAACTGACATCTTACCAGAAATCTGTTTGTTTGATGCTTCTAAAGCCGTGACTTTTGTGGTAGCCTCTTGAAGTTCCATGCGAAGGTCAGCTAACTGACTTTCAAGGTCTGCCTTAATCTGCTTCAAGCTGGAGACCGCCTCTGAGCTTTGGGCAAAGTTGTTTTCCAACTGCTGGTGTGCCTCTTGAAGATCTGCTAGCTGGTTTTTGGTCGTCTCATAAGTACTTGACAGTTCCTCATAATCACTAACTAGTCTCTGGATCTCCGACATCTGCTCAGAAGACAACTGTTCGGCCTGTTCTTTATAGGTGTTATACTTAGCAGACAGCTCAGAGCAATCTTCTAACACTCTTTCATAATCTTCGTACCTCAATCTTCGCTGTGGATCCACAGTTGGATCATGTCCAATTGCCCCGCTTAGTCGCATCAAATTTTCCTTTACCAAAGTAACAAATATAGCATCGAAATAAACCTGTGGAAGACCAGTATTGTCACCCTCTGGATCAAAAGCAAAATCTGCGTCAAAATTAGCAAATGCTGGGGATTGTTTAAATTGTTGAACTTTCAAGCTGAACGCATTTTCACCGATTCTATTTTTTAATAGTGAATTCAATTGAGATCTAGGTATTGGAGAGGTATTTCTGGTAAATTCATAAACAGTCCCTAACAATATGGTTATCATTCCTTGAACAAGTGCATTTTCGTGTGAGGTTTCAGCTAAATAGGCAAGTAGCTGATCTAATATAGCAGAGTCATGAAGGAACATATCAACTGCCTCAAAATCTTCCCATAACCAACATGTGAGCAACATTAGGTATGAGATAGAGCCTCTTGGATCCTGGAATCTCAAGCTGGAACACAAAGCTTGTCCAATAGCTTCAATGATAGTCAACACATCCTCATTGGCACTTTCATCACCAATCTTAATACTCATGGAGAGCTCTTTACCTTCTTCATAATCTTCAAAAAGATACAAAAAGATAATAGAGGTGAACCAAACTTTGTAAGGATTCAAATGCATTTCGTTATCCACATTAACCAGTGTTTGGAAAAGGTTAGCCTCAGGAACACCAGGAGATGGACTAGATGAATGACTACTGTCTAGCCGAGCGTCATTGTCACCCCCTGTTTGCACTACTTCTGATGTGCCATCTGAGTTCGCTTTCCCATTAGTATGTTCGGTTTCTTGTTCATGACTGTTATCTTTGTAGTCTTCATCTTCTTCATATTCTGAATCGCTATCACTTAGAGGCATACCGTTCATTTTGTTGAAATGGTATCTTTGGTCTTTAATAAAAGCATATTTTGCGTCCTCGTTGTTTTTAAAATAAGAATGCAATACTCTTGAGGCCGCAATTCTTAAATCAAACAAGTGGACAGAGTTCACGTAAAGACACCAGTTCAATAGTGCCACAGTCACTGGAATGACGTCTTCAAACTTCTGTGCAGTACTTGGTAAACTTGGATCTAAATAAGGAACATCTATTTGGGAGAATTGTAATTGAACCTCTTGATTTGCTCTAATAATATCAGCCGTGGCTAGGAGTGAATTAACTCGTATTGGGTTTGGCATATTTAAAGAAAAAACCAATCTCAGAACTAACATCAATATGCCGGAGGAAACTAAAACCTCTTGGGCATGACTGATCGCATCAGTACCCTCTGAAACAAACAAACGACATGTATCTAAAGCAGTAATCATGTTTTGCAATCTTTGATCATTCCAAACTATTGGACCTAACGTACTGTCCACCAAAGGTTGATTCATTAGCTCTGCCAACTTTGGCATACAGTTGGTTTCCAAGAAAAATTTCTGATTCGAAGCATTATATCTGAGTAGGTTTGTCACCAAGGACAAACAATCTTGAACAACTATATTTCCTTCTGTACCACCCTCTTCATCTATAATACGATATAGTTTGTCAAACGTATTTTCAAATGCAACTAACTTTTGGATATTAAAATTGTCCTTGACTACACCCATCAATAACAAGATAGCTTCATTTCTAATTGGTTCATAAGGATCATCTAGCGTTGCACACAATTTCGAAACAGCCAATGGCGATTTCAAAATTAGTTCTTTGATTCTGACAGGTCTAGTAGAACATAGTGCTTGTAAAATTTGTAACGTATATAGTTTTATATGCATATCTCCGTCTTCTAGAAATTCCACTAAAAGATCAATGTTCTTAACGGTTTGAGTCAATTCGTCCGAAATCCATAACGAGAATTGATCGGCTACAATATCTTTGGCCAGCAAACTTGGAGAAGGATACTTGCCATTCTTGGTTCTAGATTGTAAACTGATCCAATCTCTGGTGAAATCTTGGTCACCCTCACCTCTTATGAATAAGATTAGAAGAGTTTCTAGTATCGCCTTAACGATATCCAAATCTATAGAATCCTTGTGCAAGACAACAACCAAATATTTTAATGCATTGGCAACGACAATTTCTCTATATTGCCTGCTAAAACTCTTCAACCCTAAAACTGCTGCTCTTCTGTCTGAAAGTAATGTAGAATGTTGTAATCTATCAACTAATGTTGAAATTGAATCACTGACTTCTTTTTCAGAGGCAGTGTTCGTGCTCATAAAATTCTGTAGCAACTCCATTGGGATTTCTCAAGAGTATTAACACCACTTTGCTAGTCCAGATTTGATTTAAAGGCTCATTTGATCTGGCCTTCAGAGCGTTTGTGTCTATGTTAGCATGATTTCCTAAAGAAGTTTTCAGATGCAAACGAAGCACAAACCAGCAAAAATTATAGGTGTCGTGTCTGTCAGCTCGCGTTCGCTTTTTCAGATATTTTACACCATGCGAGACACCCTTTCATAGGGCGGTAACTTTTGTTTTTTTTTTTAATTTCCATTGTCGTTGTCTTTGTAAAATATATACTGTAGTCAAACTGTATTTGAAATTAAAAAAATTATGTATTAATCCAATTATATAAGTATAGAACTGGATAACCGTATATACATAGCGAAAGTTTTTAAAAACCAAGTTTACCTCCGATCATCCCTTTAATAGCATCGTTTTTCGTCTCAGTGACAAATCTGTCAAAATCATCATTCACGTCATTCAGATACGAATCTACCTTTCCAGTAGTACGATCCAAAGCGTGCTGAGCAGACTTACCCCAACTTGTCATCGTCTTACCCAGTGCGTCCACATTCACTGGAGCAGCTGGCCCTTCATGCAGATCGGGATGCTGGTGGAGAGCGTTAGGATCATAATATTTTGGTGCACGGGTCGCTAATAGCGAAAAGTTAGTTGGATTGTAAGGCGAAATACGCCAGGACATCTCATAGTCAGGAAATTTTCCAGTTTCAGGTCTTTCTCTTCCGATTAATAGCTTGCATAAATTGTTGTAGGAGAGAGAAGTGACACCTTTCACGAACTGGTTCATTGCCGGTCTAGGTGGGATCAAAATATTCTGTAAGAATAGTCTGCCATCATTATCCAAAGTTTCTAAGCCCATGACGGCACGTCTTTGTTTCATGATATTAACTAATGTCGCTTCAGTCTCGTTGATTCTTAAAAATAAATCGCCAAATGGCAAAATGGAACTTTGAATTGCAAATTGGGCTTCTAATCTATAAGGAACTCTCAAATTACTAAGCTCGGACAAAGATGGAATGGACAATGCAACAATTCTCTTGGAAATACCTAGCAAAACAACCAAGCAAAATCCTACATTACCGGAAGGCAATTTTGTACCTGTAACTCCAATTTTAGAAACATCACCTTTTGCATATGACTTGTGAGCAGACTTGGCTCCATTGTTAATAACTCTAATGTCACTCTTAGAGGATATGACAACTAAAGGAATCACTCTATCAATATCTACAACTGGAGAGCTGATTTGTTGGATAGTAGGAGAACTTGGCCTACCAGTAACAGGATTCAGCGAAATAATATCTATAATTTCGGAATCATTCGAGTCCACTTGATTGAGAAACTTAACAAAGTATCTTCCGGATGCTTCATTAACGATTGCAAATGTTAGTAATCTTCCAATACTTGTACCCACATATAATAGTATAGAACACTTGCCAGAAGTGGATTCCGGTCCTGGTATGCCATATCCAAACGAAATAGCAGTAGGTATTATAGGAATAGACAATCCAGGATCTTGTAGTAGTTGATTATAAATTGCCACATTACTACGCCTGTCTATAACCGTTAGCTGCCCAGATTCGTACCCAATCCCAACAAAACCAACATCACTGTTACTCAAGGAGGTAACTTTACCGTTACCTAAAGATTTAACCAAAGCTCTAGGTAAGAATCCTTTCTTGACGTTCCTAGGAGCACGATCGCTGATATCAATCACTTGTTTTTTGCTCTTTGTAGACGATAGCTCAAGCGAGCTCATTCTTCTATTCAAATCACTTACTTTAGGTTGATAATTTGGATTCTTCTGGTACGAGAACAACATGACATCGTCATTGTACAAACTGCACGACAGCTCTAACTGATTAGAAGCAAATGAAATATTTGACACAGAATTCTCTAACGAATCATCTAATAGAATACTAGCAATATCAATTTCAAAAACAGTAGAACTATCTAAATCTCCTTCAGAAGAGTTCCAAAGTCTGACATATCCATTTTGATGTCCTGAAATGATTAAAGATCCGGCCTCGGCTCTAAATTTAGGTTTGCTTGGTATACCACCTTTCAAAATCGTCTGATGGACATTATCTATTCCAATCATAGCATTTAACACTCTTCTATCAATAAACGATGAAGAAGTGCAAGTGATCTTAGGGTTCAACCACGATATAGTAGTTGGGAAATAGCTTGCATGGAGTGAGAGATTTCCAGCAGGGTAATTCAGAAACTTCATTGACCCATCCACGAGTATGATTGCAATCAATTTAGGATCATGATTACCGTCGAAATATGGAGATCTCTCACCAAGTGGTATAAAGTCAACAATACCAGAAGAAGAGTGAATAGCGAAGATATTTTGCTGTCGAGGGTAAGCATAGTACTTGCCCATTTGAGCATAACTTGTCATAGAGTACGATAACATCTTACCAAAATCCATTCTCGCCAGCTGGTGGTATCCTTCGGATTCATATGAGTCACCACCACATATAAGTAGAGAAGTTTTTTCGGGATCAGTTTCGCATAACCACGTAGCTTTCTTGATCCTGGTCATTCTTTGAGCCTGTGGTTTAAGTTGTTCGTCACTAGGTGTATCAACATAACTATCAAATAACGTTCTAGCTAACAATTGCTGACCCGTTTTGGCATCCCAGAAGACAATAGAATTGTCATCATAAAAACTAACCATGTGAAGGCCATTAGGATGCCATAGTGACAGAGTAATGTTCGGAACATAAAATCCTTTAGCGTCGTATGTATATGTTGCATTTTCTCCTCCTGGAGCACCTTTCGGAAGCATATAAACAAACTCATTAACAATCTTATTCTCTGCAAGTTGATAGGTTACTGAAACTTTAGAATATGAGATTAGCAGCGTACCAATATCTCTTGGATTAATATTTATGGAAGAAACAGCTTTATTGTTTTCCTGCACACTTATGCCGTAGTGTTGTGCCCTCAGATTCAATATAGTCTGAGTTCCAGTTTCAATATTGTAAGCTTGCACCACTCCATTCTTCAATCCAACATAAACAAATTCAAGAGAATAATCTGTCTCAAATGCTGTGATCTCCACCTTTGATATAATTGTATGTATAACTTTTCTAGAAACTATCGAGATGACAAAAATAGTGCTCAAAGTATCAATGGCAATTAAATAAGTTCCTTTAATAAAACGTAATGCTCTTATTGGATTCACTGTTTGTATTTTCAGGATTGATGAAACTCTAGGCTGACCGAATATATGCACATGGTTGAGCTCTGTCACCATAGCCATTAAGCTCTGTAATGGGTCAAACGCTAAGGTCTTCACATGACCGGCTATCCCATAATATTGCAATTCATCGATATCAAAAGGAATTGTTTCCATACCACTTGATAGACCACCTGGCGAGGACTTAAACTTGCCCGTAACTTTGGAGAGAGAGGAAGAGGACGATGAAGGAAGACGAGAACGTGATCCAGAAATTGCCGATTCATCGCCCTTTGAACTAGAAGAAGAATCGGTATCTTTTTGTTTGTTTAAGATGTTGCCAAATTTTTTCTTGAGCATTTTTAATAGAATTTCTCAAAGTAATTGAAGCACACTAATTGTGACTGGTTGTCTACGGTAGAGGAATACGGTAGAAAAAATGGTAAAAGAACTTTAGTCTACCCGAATATCAACAAATAAAGAAAATATAGCCATTAAACGGGCACCACTGCGGATTTACTTGAAAGTGTGAATGGGGCTGTGTTGCAGAGAGATGGAGATTTAACATTTGGAGTGCAGAGCCCAGACTAATCTACTTTACATTTCAAGTCCATTGAAGAATTAGGAAACGAAAAACCAATACTATAACATATACAATATAATAAAAGAAAAAATCCATATAACAGAATTTGCACAACAAAAAAAAAAAAAAAAAAACTGCTAGTCAAGCTTAAGAGACACAAAAAAGTCAAGTCAGAGATGTAAAAAACACGGAGTAAAGATTTTTAAAATGTAGAGCCTGCTAATAAACTAGCAGCACTCTTAGCATCAACTTTAGCAATTTCGTCATCCACAGGATCACTGCTAAGTGTAGTATCACCATTTAGCAAATCTTCAAAATTCTCACCATGTGAACCAGAGACCAAGCTCTTTTTAGGTCTTGAGTTCCATGAATCTTCAGCACTACTGCCCTTCTTTTGTTGGGCATTAAACGGTAAGTTTTCTCTTCCTAACCGACTTAAAGAATCTAGTGGGTTTATCAGTTTATTAGAAAGTAATAATTGTAATTTTTTACGCTCTTGTTGAACCTGTTGTAGAACGATTGATTTAAAGGTTCTCTTAATCAATTTGGATAAATATGTAGTATATTCTTGAGCTTCGATAAGCATTTCATAAGTCGTTCGTTTAACTTGGTATTTCAACTCTTTTTCATAATTTGTAGCTAGATCTAGAGAACGAATAACTTCTTCGACTCTGTCAGGGTCAAGCACAGACTTGGCTTTCAATTTGGCAATTGAAGATTGTTTTCTTTTAGTGCTGTCTTGAGCATTGATCAGCTCTCTCATTAATAAGTGTCTATTAGTCAATGATTCTTTAATGTTGTAACAATCATCAGATATAAGTTGAAATGATTCGGTAAGATTGGCATTAACACTTAGTTCAGCAATTAGATTAAGCTCATTGAATAGTTGCATCACTTTATTGAACCTAGTCCATAATCTAGCCATTTCTGGTTCTTCCTCCAACGGTGAAAGTTCGGCTAATCTTGTATAAAATTCCACATTTGCATTAGTTGAGTGTCGTTGTAATTTTAGTAGTCGATCCAATTTTTCTAAAAGTTTCTGCGATTGTTCATACATTGATTTAATTAATGGTCTATACTCAGCTAAATCTTGAGAGGCATCATATGGTGGTTGGAACTGTTTTAAGGTTTTCCTTTTCAAACCTGTGGCCATCACAGAATTGGTTGAAGGTTTCGTTTTCGATGGAGTATAACTGAAGTCGTTTTGTTCCAAGAACAAAACAAATTCTTGGTTTCTTATAAGTATTGGACTAGAACAAATTCTGACAAACCAATCTTGGGTAGAAACTATGAGAGAATTGATAAATTCAGAAGAACCTGAATTGTATAAGGTTGGAATATTAGGCAAAGCTGGAACAAAGACTTCGATGTTGTTATAAATTAAATATTTGTACAGAGCTTCTAATTCTTTGAAAGATCTTCTCACGTCTTTATAAATTTGTTTTCTAAAACCAGGTATATTTTTAATTTGGGCATTGATTTTAAAAATTGGATTTTTATATTGCAAATTACCATTCTTCTCCACTTCAATGATCTTGATCGATAAACTGAAAGAATTTTTATTCAATCTTTCAGGTAAGTATCTCTTTAAATCGGTTTCATCGGGATACTGGTGGAAAGGAGCGTCAAGATCTTGATCTTGTTTTGTCTGTTTTGCTTGAGGCCGTCTAGTAGATGGTATCTGCGAGGGTTGTGTTTGTTTTTGTGCTGCCTGTTGTTGGTGAAGTTGATCGCTCGGTTTCTGCGAAGGTTCATTTGTGGTTGGTATTTTGTTATCAGCAGGTAAATCAGGAGGAGGAGGAGGAGAAGTGGCGGTGGGTTCTTGTGATGATGGTTGTTGCTGTTGTTGTTGTTGTTTATTAGTTTCATTAACTGGCTCTTGTTTTGGTGGTTGAATTATCACACTGCTTTCAGCAAATGGATTGTTATCGAAATCATCAGGTTCGTAAGGGACAGCAGAGGTCATTGTAGTCTGTCTAATTGTTCTTAGTGTTGGTCTTGGTCTTTGATATAATTGAGCGATATATATGACAAGACCCAAGAGATATATATACGTTATTGACAGCCAATCTTAAGTTAAGTAGAGTATCTTACAGTAATTGTGATTAAACAGCGAGAGATTGTGTTGATTATTCAGTGTGCCACTCGCTGCAAACCAGAAGGTGGGAAAACTGAGAGAGAGTCGCTCGTGTTTTTTTTCTGTCAAGTGCTGGTTTGGTTTACTACATACGTGTACAAAGTGTATTCAGATGATTTTATGCTCTTAGCGCTATAGAGAAGAACTAGGAGAGGATCTAATTAGAACCTTTAAAACTAACGGTTAAGTATGAAACAGTTGGACTACAACAAAAAAAAAAGAAGAAAAAAAAATTGTAGTTATTCAAAACGATAGATAGATAGCAACACACACACACTGTTATCAGGTGGAGCACAACTCCTAAATTCGAATACATTTAAAATCGACGTTAACATAAGGATCAGTAGAGTTAGTTTCAACGTCTAAATGAGCTTTCCAATGATCTCTAATTTGATAATCATCATCATGAAATCCATGATTACTTTCATCTCTGAAATGCCATTTGTAAATAGCGCTTGTCCCATACATGTTTGGTAATACTTCTTCACCCGTTTTCTCGAAATTGTAATCGATTCCTGACATCTTATTAATATCGGGGATCAACTCATGTTGTAAATGAAAATGTAACAATTTTTTGAATTTCATGTTAAGGCCATTCATATTAGATTTTATGTTTTGTTCGTTTCCATCAATTGCTTGTATAATAAAAGGTGGTAAATAATTTAAGTGAACATTCAAGCAATCGAATTCATTCTCCCAAGTTTCCTCTTTAATGTAGTCTTCAAAATCTTCTAATCTGTCAAATTTAGCTTCTCTAGGAACAATTCTAGCATCGGCAGGTAATGGATCTAAACGATTCAGGTGAAGAGGTTCAGAATGAGATTGTGAACTTTTTCTTGACGAACTGGCACTTGATCCAGTCATTATTACCTTATCTATATATATATATATATATATACGTGCTAATAGAAAATGCGGAGTATTAGTCAGTGTAATTAATTACTTTGGCGCTAACAGTATATTATAGTACTACGCAATGGGTACAATACTGGTGAGTAGTTTACAGAAAAGGAAAAGTGGTTATGTATAAGTACTACAATGATATATACAGTGGAAGTTTTGGAGACGAGTGTGGGGAAGTGGACAAGCACCACAGATCTCTCATGTAACAAGTGACTGAGTGAGTGGACATGCTAGCAGCAACCGACCAAGAAATTCCAAGGACTGCCAAAACAAACCAGCCAACCAAGAACAAATGTAAGTGCCAGTGTGTCTTACTGCGGTCACAAATGAGGTCATAAAAAGCAAAGAGACATTAGCAGGGTTTGCAGATCGACACAAAGACAGGACAGAAAGACCTGAACTGGCCATTATATACTATCACATACTATCACATACTATGATGATCCCCACAGCATATCATTAGTTTACTCGTGCAGAGGTGTCTTTGCGAGTCGGATCTAAACAAAACACGAAACTGACAAAACGGACTTCTTGAGCTTATATTATATTATATTACATTCAAGCACACCACCATCTATGAATGAACTAGGACACTGACATCCTTGTTTTACATCTTGAACACATCTAGAAACTCCTATTCTTACACGTCACTGCAATGTTTGGTTTGGGAACTCTATTTTACTGTATGTATCTTTGTGTTTTTGACTGTCGAGTCACAACACATCCCGCGTATTATTCGCAATTTTCGAATGAGCCAGTTATATACCAAGCGATTATATCAGGAGGCTGTTTGTACCTTAGTCAGGGATTATTACACTTTCCTCTCGTGAGTTTGTTTGCTTGCTATAAACTGTGTTGAATCGGGGTTTTGGAGCAAAAGATGGATTACTAACAAACATCCCTTCAATTCATTTCCAAAAAAACAGCCATTTTATTCATGGTGAACGGCATAGCTGTCCTTTCTGAAGACAGATTCCTCAACAGAATAGGCTGGGGCCTGTCATCATCATCATCATCATCCAATCCTGGCTCTTTAAATTCTCCAGGTTCGTCCACCCCGTTGTCAGGTGGGGGCTACGATTATAATATAAGTGGGACGGATTCTGGCGCTGCTAGTATAAAATCCAGATTAATCAATTTGATAGGTGCAACTAGAACATTATTGAGGTTCCCGTTAATCTTGGTGAATGTGTTGGTGATTATATATGAGTTGATTCTAGGTTAGTTAGTTAGTTAGTTAGTTAGTTAGTTAGTTAGTTAGTTAGTTAGTTAGTTAGTTAGGCAGTTACGTAATGTAATGTCAATCGTTTTGAAGAAAAATATGGGAATCCAAGAGAAGACAATTTTCTCTGGTGAAGTCGTCATCTGTGTGTGTGTGTGTTTTTTTTGTTTTCTTTTCCTTTAATGCCATGTATATATATATACTGTAAATTGAAGCGCTCTGCTCAAACTTAATTATTCGTTTATTGTTATGTACTTGTCTCGTCATGTGAAAAGCAATGGTAAATATTACCTTAGGTCATACTTGAACCGGAATAGGCGATCACAGAAACCTAATATCAGGCTTAAAACAAATAAAGAGCCGTGAACATGATCAATTAGAATAAGAATGAATGAATAGATAGATATATATATATATATATATATATTTAGAAAAGGAAGTAGACCAATACTTAAAAAAAAAAGGGTATTAAGAAACATCTAGAAAATTATTCAAGATATCACAGCTTTTATTCTCCCAATCATAGATACGATCACCAGCATCACCACCTTCATGCGAAGCATTCAACTTAATGTACGTTAAAATTGCATCATAAATCAGAATGTATTGTCTTAAGTTCTGCACCATGCTAACTCTTTGAGATCTGAAACTAGAGATAACTTCATACACCAAGTCCTTCGCGTCATCCTCACTCTTAATGGAGGATGTATTGGAAATGAGCAGATCTATAACTGTATCAATGGCACAAAAACAACCAGTCCGTCCGCATCCTGCGGAACAGTGAACTATGGTTGGAGCATTATTAATAGCGTTGGTCTTCTTAGTTAAGACGTAACGTTTCAAAAAAGTTAAAGAAATTAAATCCTTCGAACTAATAAATGCACCGTAATCTGGCCATGATAACACATGAACTTGTAAAACCTCATGTGGTGGTTTATCGCCAATTTTCAATAATAATCTTCTCACAATACATTCACACGAACTGTCTTCAGTCAATTTGAAATCCTCACATTCTTCTAATGATGTAACACTGATGAAGATACCATTTGACGAATAATTACCCGGTTCCCAAAAAGGTGCACACTTCTCAACTTCATTCTCCTTTTGTGCAGTCAATGATAATATGAAAGGGATCTTATGATCATATGCAACTTTCCAAAAATCACCAATTGTAGCCTCCAGTGGACCCTGCGTAGCAATATATTGAAGATCAGAATCTTCAAACTTCACATACGAAGCATTAATATAAGAGTCATCTTGATCTAATTCCTCATCCTCAGTGTCGTATTTTTGAATCTTCACTCTGGTATGATCATATGGGAAAATATCTTTGTATCGGTTTTTAGTTCCCAATTCTACACCAGCATTAAAACAAGGAGTATCTGGACTTGGCGCACTCACACTAGAATATCTTGACAACGCTTGGTTTAATCTTTCCTTTTCTTGAAGTTGCAACTTGTTGAACTTCAAAGACAATTGTGAAGAGCCTGAATCTGAACTAATGATACTAGAAAGCCAATTTGGTAGCAGTTGTTTATCCGGGGTATTCAGATCTGTTGTCAAGTGTAAAGTGGAATCGGGTCTTGAAGTATGGAATTCTTCGTTATGACGACTCTTGAACAGCGGAATGTGGGAAATGTCAGGTAATGTGAAATGTGACAATCCAAGCGCTGAAATAGGCGATTTCACAGTGAGTAAATCTCTCGTATAGCTTTCATCTCCGTCATTAGTGGACGAATTTGGGGCGGTTAGAGAGGAGGAAGGAGATGTAGAAGAACAATCAGTAGTAGTTTCAGCCAATGAGGACTCAGATAGCGGTGATGTAAAGGATACAGATGGTGACAGTTGTTGAGAGTTTGGTGGTGGTTGTAAATGCGAGTGGGGAGAAGATGCAGTTTGGACAGAAATTTTTGGTATGTTAGCTTGAGAACCAGACTCAACGTACGAAGAATGAGCAGATTTAAATTGTTGAAACCCACCTTGTAAAACGTATACTGGAGAATTCCAAGAGGAAGCGTTGGCAAACTTAGCGGATAGATTACTAACAGATGATGAAGCGCCATCAGGTTTATTTGTTGAGAAATCATAAAAAAGTAAAATAGGCAAGTCACTTTGATCTCTTTCTAAATATTTAGTAAAAAGAAGTTTCTCTTCAGATGTTAAAGTGGCAATACATCTATCTAAAGTGAAAGTTGCTCTTTTTAATAAAGTGGATGGTAGACATAAATTGATAGCTCCAATGACATGAGACTTGCAATAGTCTTGGAAAGGTCTCACATCAACAAGAAGCAAGTTTGGTAATCCATCTTTCCCATTGACTTCTTTAAATTTTTCTATATGTTTAAAAGAATCTTCAATTGACATCAGTGAACATCCTTCAGGTAAATCGTACTTCAAATCTTTGAACCTACTTGGCCGTTGAGGTGAAAGTTCAGTTTTTTTAAAATATCTACTGAGTAAAGTTGCATTATGAGTTTTAAAATCGGTTGATAACCCTGAAGTGACTGATGACGCAGAAGAGGACACCCCTGCCATTGCTGTTGCTCCAGCTGCTGCAAATGTAGAGGACGAGGGGAGGGATGATGATGACGGTGGTTTTGCAATTCTTTTGATAGGTGTTGAATGTGCAGCTGTAGGCTCGGAATAAGATGATCCTGAAGATTCAGAGGCTTCATTTGCAGCTAAGGACAAGGCTGCTGTTGCACTTTTCATAGCTTGTTTCATATTGAACTTGAGTTCGGTTGCTGAATTTGGTGAGACAGAAGAATAAGAAGAAGATGATGACGATGACGAAGACGAAGGAGATAAGGAAGCGTCAGAACTTTGTTTAATTGGCGATGATGAACTGTTCTTGTGTCTTAAGTAATTTAAAGCGAATGCTTCACTCTCAGTTGACCTATGGGAGATTCTTTTCAATGGGGTATATTTTGGAGTATTAGTCAAAGATCTTGGTTGCTCGTATCCTTTCTCTTCTTGTTCTTCTTGTTCTTCTTGTTCTTCTTGTTTTACTTCTTTTTCCTCCGCATCCTCTTCCTCTTCTTTAATTTGTGATGACCTAAACTGAGGCGAGCCTACTAATGTGTCAGTACTTGTAATGGAAAGATTTCTTGTAGATGTTTTCAACACCGTGTCGTGGCTCTCAGTCAATGTTGAATCTGAGCTTACAGATGATATAGAGTCGGCATATTTTTGATGATTTGGGGCTTTTGATCCCAAATTGTCGTATGCGTTGTTAGACGATTGCTTCATAGAGAGTGGTTCCAGATTAAGACCGTGATTCGAAGTTACGAGTTTTTCATTAAATCTTGTCGTATGGGATTGGTCAACGGTGTTCTGGTGAAGCAAATTAGGAGTTTTGAAATTCTCACTTATGTCGTTTCTATCATTTTTGCTGTTTGTATTATCATTGTTGTTGTCGTTCGTGGTATTCTGATCTTCAGTACCGTTTATAATGTTGACATATGAAGAAGCATGCGACGAGAAATACTCTCCGTCATCTGACACATGTTGACCAGGAGATGAAGTTGACTTTGGAAACGTGAAACGGGGTGATCTCGCAAGTGACGACATTTTTTTTTTTTTGCTCTGTATGTATAACTCTAATCTCCTATTTCAAGCTAGTCAGTCAACAACAAGTTGGGATGAGTTTCGGCGTCTGAAAAAATATATTGAAGACTCTTGTTTAGTTGTAGTAAGTTATAGTACCTAAATTTGAATTTCCATACACTCCTTTATTGCAGAAGACTCGAAGCGTGGAAAAGAAATGGGACAAAAGAACTCGATAAATAAATATGAGCACACTTGTTCCTGGTAGCGGGAATGATCCAATGATATGTTAAGAAAATGTTAAAAAAATTATATTGTTTTTTTTTCAGACACAATAACTATTCAGATTTTCGATCTTGTATTGTTATCGTCGTCTTTAGTGAAAACAATCCAAGTGGTTAACTGTGTACATGTATATAAATAAAAATGTATCGGGATCCTGCTGTCAAACGTCTTGTTGGAAGACTCGATTTATGACCAAAAAAAAAAAGGAGCCAATTTTTTTTATTCTTAGCTGTGTTTCGTTTTAAAGTTCTTTTCTATTCAAATTAGATACTTCTGGTGACTGGCAGGTAGTTATAAGTATGATGTCTCCGAGTATATTCAGTACAGCAAAAAAATAGGGTAAAGGTATTCTTTCTTCCTTTTCGCTTTGAGATGGACACTAGGAGTAAATCTATGCAAGCTGGGTCAAGGGTCGGGATGGGGATCAGTCGATGAAAATAAATAAACGAGATATATGAGCAAACAGTGGATGGATGGTTGGTTGGAATGAGGTAGAACAAAGTAGAAGTGAAGGCAAAGGTCAGAAAACTAGAGTTGAGAACAAGGACAAGTCATAGTTGAAGTCAAAAGGTCAATACAATACAATACAATGCAATAATCCAAGTTAAACTTGCCTGGCCCACAGTACCCAAAAGAAAAAAAAAGAAAAATGCTTATGCGGCCGGGCAATCAGACGAATGCGCCCAGCAAAAACAAGAGACATCGCATTGCAACACACACCGCATCTCCATTTCCCGCTGTTCTGAGGAGACGGGACGGGTCTAGACTCACTCCACTAGACGCTGTTGTTTGTTTCTATAAATATATATACATATATGTGTATGTATGTATGTATCAAGCTACTACGCAATCCGAGCACTTTGTGGGCGTGCTCGGTGACTAAGAGGAGTGTTTCGTATAGGCACATAGAGAACTATGTTGACATTCCATGTTCCAATTCTATATAAAAATAGATAACTGGCTGAAACAGTAACTTATCTATCTACCTTATGGTTTCAGTCTCCAGATCTGTGATAAATAGGACGCAGCCATTTGAAGTTCTTTTCACATTTCATACTTTGATGTATATATGACAGGTTGATTATATATAGAGATAAAAGCAGTCGTAGTTTTGTTTTTTTAGTTATTTTAAGTTTATAAGCACATTTTTTGCTCCGCAACTGGGAGTCATCAGAACAAAAGCCGATTAAACATTACTACGTACAATATAGATATACGAATCCACGCTATTCAAATGTCGAACAGGGCCCAAGTTACAGATTTTCTTTTGGTGACCTGTTTACTGAATGGACCAGTATGTTGCAACTCATTTATTCTATCAACTGTTTCATTTTGCAGGGACTGCTGATTAGCCTGTTCGTGTTGTGGTACCTTTCATATATAAAGTAGTAGACAGCCCCTAAATCATCAGATGGACCAATTCCCGTGTTTTACTTTTAGTATCATCATATCATCTTATGTATATACATTTTCCTGGTGTGTTTTAGAAATTAACCGGACTGCCTCTAAGAGACTATTTTGTTACATTGTCATCGATGAGCAAATGAGACTAGTTTGATAGATGTGTGCACGGGTTTTGTACAAATGCACTGTTTTATCCTTAATAATAATATGCTTCGGAACTACAATAATATTAAATTTTATTATATTTTAAAACAAAGTGATTGATTGTCTGAACAATGTTCTAGAACGCACGGAGCTTGGTCGTTCCTCAATCGACTCAGAGATCCATCTATAATTGGATTTGGCGGGAATTTTTTAAACACTTTCCTTTCAGCGTGGGGCGGGCCACGGGGAGGGACAGGTGTGGGAAACCTTGTATTCGACCGTAGCGAGTGAAGGATGACCAAATTGGGGCAGGGCGGAGGATCTTGCGTTCGTTAAGGGGCGGCAAAAGATTTTCCTCGTGAGAGAGCACTGACGTCATTGGCGGCGCCCCTTTTACACAAATTGCCATTTCAGGAATTCCGTATGCAGAATTGTAGGTTGATCGTTTGATCGTTTAATCGTTTGAGGCGTTTGAGAAGTTTGAGACGTTTGAGACGTTTCAGTTGACTCTTCTACCACACACTTTGCAACTAGTTAATAATCGTTATAAATTACACCTCTGGAACGTCACCACCTGAATCAATTATACGATAGAGATAGATAGACTGTTTGCAATGTTTCATGGTTTTGCAAACTTCTTTACTCGGAGGATTCCGTCCAACATGGATGGCGCCTCTTTGTCTATAATTAGCTGCATGGGAAATCTCTTTGCGTACTGAACTTTAAATTGAGCATACATGGCAAATCTCAAAAAAATTGTCCTTTTTAATCCATCTAGAGCGTAAGTAGAACGAAGAACACGTCCATACATATAATTAAACAATCAAATTAGTTTGACACTCAGGTGGATATGTATACATGTGAGTGACAGAAGCCCCCTCCTACCCTATCCTGTGTGCTTTTCTTCCTTCCTTTTCTCCTACGATTGTATGACAGGTATGTATGTGTTGCCCCCATACGACGTATATCAAAACCAGATTTGGAGTATTATTATATGGGAATTGAACTTAGTTTAAAGATACACATAGGTAGATCCTAAATTCAAAAGGGAGATAATCTTCAGCCGGTGTGAGCTTTGTTGATTTAGTAATACTTAAAGCACCAAGTATGGTAAACAAAATTAATTAACACATAATAAACTTTCAGACACGCGCGCATCTCTTTATAAATTTAACGGATTTACATGTTTTACAAAAACATTTCGTCATACTGGAAAATATAATATACATGACGTATGGTTAATTTGACCTGTTTTTATACTGCCTTTTATTCTATAAATAGGAAGATTTATTTTTCCAGTATACTCCAGTTCTTCTGAGATCTCCCACGCATGTATACGAATATGTATGTATGCACACATTTTCATGGCTAGATTCAAAAGGGCATTTACAAAGTCAAAACAAATATAAGGCATTCGTAAATTTGTTTATAAATAAATACTGTCTATAGAGAGTAGAAAGAGAAGAATGTTCAAGTGATACCACGTTCTGGTATAGAAAACTCACCATCTGGGTAATTAAGCACAGCTGCTTTAGTGTAATCACCAAGCTTCCCGTTCTTACCACTAGTCTTTGCTACTCTCAAATATAGTTTCACATTTTGATCCGACTCACAAGTCTGATCGTCTTCATCGTAATCTGCGCAGTTGAATTTCAATGCTCCTAATAACTCTTCAGCAAATTCTTTGTTCTCGGTCATCAACGCATCCAAACTGACTGACGTATTACCTCCGTTGTATCTCTCCACGTCATTAATCAGTAACGAATATTTATTCAATTTCTCGCTAGGAGCAATGAATTCTCCATTGATCATCTTGGACTCAGACTCATCGTCGTTTGATATCCATGATATTGAAGAATTCGCCACAGAATAACCTTGGAAAACAGGAGGCTTGATCTCCCCAGTCGGATCTGACCGTCTCAGAGATCTATTTGTCTCTTCAATGGAAGCTAACCCCCATCTTGAGACACCATTCACCAGCAAGCCTAACAAGACACCTTGGAACATTAATGCAGGTAAACCTTTAGTGTTTGTTCCTGGGATCAACAACAACGCAAGAATGTAATGATGAATGCGCAAGTTGAGCCCATGCAAGTTACTCAAAACGAAGATCGAAGCAATGAAGCCGATGTAGATAAACAAGTATCTGCGGAATTTACCAGCTAACCATAACTGGTAAGCTTGAACTATGACACCGGTTGTGATTAGACCAATAATGAACAACGTTGCAGATAATGCACCCGGTTGCGTCGTTATGTCTTGTATTGTAAGTCTGTCCACCGGTAATCTGTCAAAAGTGACATTATTCAACATACCGACCCAGAATAAAGGATACCATAGTAATGTTTTACAAATAGCAGACGATGGAGCAGATAAGGTAGTTTTACATGCAATTCTCCAAACGGCGAACAAAATGAAGCATAACGGTAAAAACCTTTCAAATCCAATGGATATCAAAGTTGGTAATGATTCAGGATCTTGCACACGGACTAATTTCGGTGGATCGAAAACTAAAATAATGGTCCAGAACCCTGATATTGCCGTTGTCCAGAATGATAACCTTGCTGAAGTTGACATAAATATCACGGGTAATCCAAGAAGTATATTAATGAATGCAATGAGAGCTCTTGGATCGTAACAGTTATGACAAGTGGCTGGAGACTTAACAAATTCATAAGAAGCTGGGAAAAATGAATCGAATCCAATCGATGGATTCATGTAACCATATTGAGAAGTAGCCTCAGGAAATAGATACTTAGATCCGGCAAACTTTATCCGAGCACACCCTCCAAAATACGGTGAAATGACTCCAGCATGAATAGCAGCACCACAAGGATACGAATCTGCCCTGTATGGTAATGACAGTAACTCTTCATTATCTTTCACTTCCCCAATTTTACCACCACCAACGTAGAAATTTGCATATTTAACATTTTGATCACCAACGGTGATACTGGAATAAGTTATAGAATCATAATCGCATAAGGCAGGACATCGGAAAACAACTTCACGATCTTGAAAAGGGGCACATTTTGTACCATCCAGGCCACACTTAGCATTTTTGCCCTTCCATATAGATGATTCCCCACGACACGATACGCTAATGATATCAATTTCTTTGTTAGTTGATAAGTCTGTGTACGTTGATTTTTCTGTCAAATATGGAGTCATTGCAGATCGCAATGCAAGTAACCAAAAAGAATAGTAGATTAATATGAACGGGTACTTCAATTTTGCGGGGAAAGAAGTTGCAATTCTATTTGGAAAGTTTTCAAATTGTTGGAGGTAAGTGTTATTATTGAAAATAGGGGGATTGTCATGTGGATTCGAAGGTCCATGCCATAATTTCTGGAAAAATCTTTTTGTGTTATGTTTCAACTTTTGAGACTTGGTCAACTTGAAAAACTCGTCTGACAAGACTGAGTCAGAATCATTAGCATTATCGCTACTGTCAATGCGGTCATTCGTTATAGTTGCTTCATTAATAGCTTCCGAATTAATCCGGGAGAAATTTTTGTTTGGGTCCTCTTCTGACCCATCCACTTCAAAACTCTGTAACTCTAGATCACCAGATGAAATAGATGACGGCTGTGGTGGTAAAAACGATGGCATTATATAGTCCTTCCGAATCTACTATGTAGCTTAACTGCCGACCTGCGGATGAAGAAAGCTAGCTAGATCCCAATATTTTTTTGGGAAATATGATACAGCACAGTCAGATCTGGTCTAAGTGGAAAATACAAAGATTGATGTGATCAACAAAGAGAAAAAGAACATGAACTCCTAGTTAATCAATACCAAAAATTAAAAATCAGTTTCTGTAAATGAAATCCTGTGATAAAAGACCTGGCCAAGAATGCAGAAAATGGCATACTCCATGTCCGGATCAAGACCCCTTGTTTAATATGGTATACCGGAACTCTATTCTTCCATTCTTCCATTCTTCTATTGTTATCTGTGCTCTGGTGGTCGTGTGAGCCTGCTGATCTCAGAGATTATGTCAACCGAAGACGAGACTTAAAATTTTTCAGTTTTTCAGTTTCGCTGTTCTCCATTTCTTTTCTTCCAGGGGTCCCTCATGGCACATGGCACATGGCACATGGGGCAGGGTTGGATTTGGACTGGATCTCTGGCTGCAGAAACAATGTGTCTGTCGTCTTGTACTTTTCAATGCTCCTGTACAGGTTGATGACTCTTTTTATATTTATTTTCCGGATTTCAGTAACCATACAGCTTCCATATTTTGTTTCTACCTTGTCTTCTCTTTGTGTTAGCTAATATTTTATACTATACTAATATCCCGTGTAATATAGACACTCTTATACATAGATACGCTTATATATATACATACAGATTCAGACACAGATACAGATATAAATATTACTCAACTACACAATGTCTCTAAATTTTGAACAGAAATCAAAGACCCCAATACCTGAAGAATACGACGACGTTCGAATCCTTGCTTACGATCCATTAATCTCACCAGCATTGTTGGCCAACGAAATCCCAGCTACCAGAGTCTCATTGGAAACAGTTATCAGAGGTAGAAAAGACTCAGCAGCTATCATTAAACAAAAAGATGACAGACTCCTCGTCATCGTTGGTCCTTGCTCTTTGCATGACCCTGAATCTGCTATGGAATACGTCAAAAGACTAAAGACTTTATCTGATGAATTATCTCAAGAGTTAGTGATTATAATGAGAGCGTACCTAGAAAAACCAAGAACTACCGTCGGTTGGAAAGGTTTAATAAATGACCCTGATCTAGATACTTCATTCAACATTAATAAAGGTTTGAGTATCTCAAGAAAATTATTTGTCGATTTAACTAACGAAGGTATGCCAATCGGTTCTGAAATGTTAGACACAATCTCCCCTCAATTCTTGGGTGACTTATTATCATTTGGTGCGATCGGTGCTAGAACCACTGAATCTCAATTGCATAGAGAATTAGCTTCCGGTTTATCATTCCCAATCGGTTTCAAGAACGGTACCGACGGCTCTCTTGACGTCGCTATTGATGCAATTCAAGCTGCTGCTTGTTCTCACCATTTCATGGGTGTCACCAAACATGGTTTGGCCGCTATTACTACAACTAAAGGTAACGAGCACTGTTTTATCATCTTGAGAGGTGGTAAGAAAGGTACTAACTACGATGAAGAATCAATCGCTGATGCAAAGACTAAGATTCCTAAAAATAGTGTCTTAATGGTTGATTGTTCCCATGGTAATTCAAATAAAGATTTCAGAAATCAACCAATTGTTTCTAAAGAAGTTGCTAGACAAGTTTCGTTGGGTGAAGATAAGGTCATTGGTGTTATGATTGAATCCCACATCAATGAAGGTAAGCAATCCATTCCAGAAGATAAATCGAAACTTAAGTACGGAGTCTCTGTCACTGACGGATGTGTGTCTTGGGAAACTACTGTCTCCATGTTGAAGGAACTAGCAGACGCTGTTAAAGCACGAAGAGCTTTGAAAAAAGCCAGCAACTAAACATTAGGCACATATTTCATGATCCCAGTTTCTTAGGATTCATATTTTTTCCATTCTTGTATTCCTTTATATTTCTCTTGTGTCTATATATCTGTTATTGCTATTTTCCTGGTTAAACTGAATGTAAATGAACAACCTTTCAAACACATTAGAAGGATAACTATGAGTCCTACACTTAAAATAATATACTCCGTACACTCCATGCCGCCAAATAACATCTGTGCACCACATAACTGAAATTTTTCAGTGACTTCAAGTTGAGTCATAAGATCTGACCCTATTTGCATGATTATCTATCTGTACATAAATATACATGTATAGTGAGGTGACCCAGATCTAATAAAATATCACTTTAAATTCTCAGGCTGCTGGAAGTTTAAATCACCAATTCACAGTAATAATAAAAATAAATATGACTAGTGAGGTTGTCTATGTTATTGACGTGGAGTCAGGTAACTTAAGATCCTTGCAGAACTCAATCGAGTATCTAGGATACACAGTTCGGTTTATTAAAGATTCATCAGATCCAGCATTGCAGTCTGCAACAAAGCTAATATTACCAGGGGTTGGGAACTTTGGCCACTTTGTGAAACAATTTCGCTCCAGAGGTTTTTTTAAACCAGTATTAGACTATATCAAAACAGGAAAGCCATTATTTGGTATTTGTGTAGGCTTGCAAACGTTCTTCAAAGGGTCTGAAGAATCCCCAGGTGTCGAAGCTTTGGGATTAATTGATTTATCATTGAGTAGGTTTGACGACTCTTCTAAATCTGTTCCTCAAATTGGCTGGAACTCGTTGTCTGTTCCAAAATACAACAACCAAGGCAAAACCTTATTCGGTATTAATCCGGAATCAAGATACTATTTTGTTCACTCTTATGCTGCTAAAGTGAGTCCAGAAGATATCGAAAAGTTAGAAAACGATGGATGGGAATTAGCTCTTGCTAAATATGGCGAGGAAACGTTCTTAGCAGCTATCGTGAAGGACAACATTTTTGCAACACAGTTCCACCCTGAAAAATCAGGTATTGCTGGTTTAAAACTGATCAAAGCTTTCTTGCAACAAGACAAAATAACATCTCTTCCGAACACAGCATCTTCTTCATCCTCTTCAACAAATATACCTGGTACTCCAATTGAAGTCACACAAACTGGTCTAACTAGAAGAGTCATTGCATGTCTAGACGTGCGCACTAACGATAAAGGTGATCTGGTCGTTACAAAAGGTGATCAATACGACGTTAGAGAAAAATCAAGTGAAGGAGGTGATGTCAGAAACTTGGGTAAGCCTGTCGAAATGGCTGAAAAATACTATCACCAAGGTGCTGACGAAGTCACGTTTTTAAATATTACTTCATTCAGAAGTTCCCCAATTAGAGATGCGCCAATGTTACAAGTTTTGAAACTTGCAGCAAAAACATGTTTTGTCCCATTAACTGTTGGTGGTGGTATTAAGGATGTTGTCGACCCAGATGGAACCAAAATACCTGCCCTAGATGTGGCTACTTTGTATTTCCGTGCAGGTGCTGATAAGGTATCAATTGGTTCTGATGCAGTTGTTGCAGCTGAAGCATTCATCGCAAGTGGTGGTAAATTGACTGGCACTACTCCAATTGAAACCATATCTGCCGCATATGGTGTTCAAGCCGTTGTTATCTCGGTTGATCCAAAGAGATTCTACGTTGCTGATCCAGCTTCATGCCCTTATAGCCTTATCAAGAGTGATAAATTGGGACCTAATGGTGAAGAATACTGTTATTATAAGGTTACCTCTCAAGGGGGTCGTAAAGTTCACGATTTAGGAGCCGTTGAATTATGTCAAGCTTGTGAGAAACTAGGGGCTGGTGAAATATTATTGAATTGTATTGATAAAGACGGTTCTAACTCAGGTTACGATTTCGAATTGATTAACCAAATAAAGAAAGCTGTCAGTTTGCCTGTTATTGCATCCAGTGGAGCTGGTGCTCCTGTTCATTTTGAAGAAGTTTTCAAGAATACTTCCGCCGATGCCGCTCTAGGAGCTGGTATGTTCCACAGAGGTGAATATACTGTTAAAGAAGTTAAGACTTACATGAGAGAACATGGATTGGACGTTAGAATTGATGACGATGATTTATAGGATCAAGTGTGATTTATCACTAGTTTTCCTTCCTTTTCACACGTTTTATTGTCATATACTAGTTCATATATAACAACTAATAGAAAATCAAAATTTAATACTGCAACCGTATTGTTTGAGTAAGATACAGAATCAAATAAATAAATAATGGTACATATATAACAAACTTTTGTGATTTAATACATTTACATAAAATGACGAAAGAAAAAAAAGAGAGCCAAAGCTCGAAAAGTAATAATTTTTCACACTCGAGACACACAGTGAAATAAATATGTTCCTTTTAGACGTTTCCATCTGCTTCTATATTTTCTTCAAACTCTTCAATCATATCTTCTCTTTCTCGACTTTCATCTTCTCCGATGTGAATACCGACACTAACACTAAATTGACCACCACATCCAACGGCCTTAATATCGTGTTCTTTAGTGGCAGTGTTGTTGATTCTAGTCGGCTTGGCAACATCATCGTCCAATGGGCCTAACCCTAACGCATAAGTGTCTGCGAATCCCCAAGAAAAAGCGACACCATCCTTGGTAACAGCGACCGAATGGTGGGAACCAGCAGCAACATACTTACATGGAGGTAAGGTAGTTAGCTTTGTTGGGACTGGTAAAGATCTGACATTACCATGGGCATCAGTAATTAGGTCATCCTTTGGCAGCTTAGACTCTTCAATACCGATTTCTTTCATGTCAAATCTACCAAAAGTATAAACGTCACCAGATGATGACAGAGCGATCGAATGGTGTTCACCTCCAGTAATATAAATAATATCTTTGCCAGTCAGTGCCTTGATTTCAGTGGGTTTGGCAACAACGGCACCATCGTCAATTTCAACATCAACACCACATTGACCATACTGATTTAGACCCCAACTTAACACTTTGCCATCAGTAGTGATTGCAAAAGAGTGGAATTCTCCTGATCCAACAAATTTACAATTTTTCAAGCCAAATGATCGTGGTTCTAATGAAGACATTCTAGTTCTTTCTAGAATTTTTCTACCCAGTTGATATTGTTGACCGTTACCCCATGCGTACACAATACCTTTTGTGTCCAGTGCGATCAAGTGGTCTTTACCCGAAGCAACTTGAACTATATTTTCAAAATCTGGAATTTTAACTGGGACTTTTTGAATTTTAACATCTTGATTGAAACCTAAGATACCTTCATTGCATCTGAATGTACCCCAAGCGTAGACTTCTCCGGTCTCTAATAAGACTGCAGATAAATTGTCGGTGGCAACTAACTGAACAATCTTCTTTCCTGTTGGCAACCCTTCAACAACAGCAGGTGTAGATTCTGCGGGATTCAAATCGCCATCTTCATCATCGTCATCAGCATCCGCATCTTTCAACTGTTCATTGCCGTCACCTGATGTATCTCTACCTAAGACGAATGAATCGTTCCCACCCCATGACCAAACTTGGTTTTTGTTGTCTAGGGCTAACGTGTGCATACCACCAACAGCAATATCAACGATTCCAACTTCATCTTTTTTCAGAAATGGATTCAATCTTGGTCTTTTAACTTCTTTGGTTTTAGCAGCAGGGCCTAGACCTAATTCACACATGGACCCTGTTCCCCAAACGAACAAATCTAAAGCCTCATTCTTTGGAGCTGGAATTTCATTGATGGACTTTAATCTTGAAGCTCTGATATGTTGCAAAGATTGAGAGTGTCTAGCTCTCTTAGCTGGTGTGGGAACATCATTGCCTTCAGAAGCTAGCCCTGAGGCTTGTCTCTTTGTCCCGTTCAGTTTTTCATCAGGTATTGCTGCTCTATTTAACGCAACCATCTTTGCTAAGTCTATAAAAAATTGTCTTTATAGTTTTTCTAATCTTCTATAAAGATTCAACTCGGTGAATATACGTGATTATAAACAGAATGACTAATTGATGTTGTTGTAAGCCTGGTTTTACTGATTAGACCGCCTACTAAATGTCCCTGATCTCCAAAGATCAGAACAGAGCTGAGGAAAAATTGTCCCAGTTTTCTGTCATTGTGAAATATGTGTCATTAAAGTTGCAAGAAAAAAATTATTATGTAATCCTAAGCTTATGTTTTTCCTACCGAGAAAAATTTTATTATTTCAGAATTTTCAACTGATAACAAATAGGTTTGTTTGTCTTGCACAAAGTATCGTATACAACTCCGATCGTATATTAATATATGTATCAAGAACGATATGGGTAAAATTTCAGTTAAAGAAACTAGGGAGGCACCGCACCGCGTGCCGTTATACAAAGATATAGTGCAACATGGTGGGACGTTTAAAACTACTTCTACCAAAAGTAAAAAAATAAAGAGAGATCTCGAAGCTGAAGAAGATGCTGAAGAAGAACACGTGCTGGATGCTGCTACTTCCAGAAAAGTTTTACAATTGGCCAAAGAACAACAAGAAGAAATAGCAAGCGAAGAGAACAACGTTCAGGCTTCCAATGCACCAAGATTCCGAATGATAAGCCCTGAATCTGATGATGAAGAAGATGATGATGTGCAATATGAAGAAATGTCAGAAAATGAACAAGATTATTACGAAGAGGAAGACGATGATGATTTGGAGGAAGTTGATGACGGTGATATAGAATTATTTGAATCTTTTTTCAAAAAAGAAGATTCTAATCCATTTGGCAGCTTCAATTTAGCTGATAAGATTATGGCTAAGATCAACGAAAAACAGCAGGCAGAACAACAAAGTCAAGATCCAAGAATGGAAAGACCACAAGATAAAGTCTTTTTACCTCCAAGAGTTATCGAAGCTTATGAGAAAGTTGGTGAAAGTTTAAGCGCTTGGAGACATGGTAAACTTCCTAAATTATTTAAAGTGTTACCAACTATAAAAAATTGGGAAGATTTGATATTTGTTACTAATCCAGAAGCATGGACTCCGCAAGTATGCTTTGAGGCTACAAAACTATTTGTTTCTAACTTGACTGCCAATAAAGCTGAAAAATTTGTCAACCTTGTACTTTTACCAAGATTCAGAGCCGATATAGAAGACAATGAAGACCATAAATTGAACTACCATTTATACAGATCATTGAAAAAATCGTTATATAAACCATCAGCCTTCTTCAAAGGTTTCCTTTTCCCATTAGTGGAGGATCAATGCACCACAAGAGAAGCAATGATTGTAGGATCAATCCTAACCAAATGCTCTATTCCTGTCCAACATTCATCAGTCGCCCTCTCTTGGTTATTAGAGCAAGAATTTAACCCAGCCACTATGGTTTTCATAAGAATATTGATTGAAAAGAAATACGCACTACCTTACCAAACCATCGACGACATTGTTTTCTATTTGATGAGATTTAGAATCATTACTGATCAAAATAGGGACGATATACTCCTCGAAGATGTCCCAGCGATAGAACAAAGAAGGTTGAAACAAGCTCCTCCAATGCCATTAGTCTGGCATAAAGCGTTTTTATCTTTTGCTCAACGTTACAAGAACGACATTACTGAAGATCAAAGAGATTTTTTGATGGAAGTCTTAAGACAGCGAGGTCATAAAGATATTGGTCCTGAGATTAGAAGAGAATTGAATGCTGGTAAAGAAAGAGAGAATACAGTTACTAAAGAGCCAAAGGGAGAAGATGATATCATGTCATATTTTTAAGTGTCGGACACGCAAACGATACTATGCCTTATTTTTTTTGGAAACTTTATATTTTTAATAACAATTAATATGGAAATTCCTATGATGAGATAGATGTAAAGTAATTAAGTAGTAGTAAAATGAGCACCAACACTTCTCACATAAAAAAACAGTCGCGTCGTTCGTCTCTGAGATCAATTTTTTTTGCCAATTCCTGTGGAGAAGAATGAAGATTTCAAGAACCAAAACAGTTCAAATGAAACCACATGAAACCAAATGAAACCGGAAACCTCTTTGTACATAGAATAGTTGTCATCCAATGGTTAACTAGAGGATCAAAATTGTATATCTAACATTCAAAAGGAAAATAGACACACTATGTACTTGAGACAATCAGTGAATTGGTGCGAACGAAACGTTCTATACTCATGCTCACGCTCACAGCATTATTATACTATACCTTTCAGTTCCAATAGATCACTACACTCCACGACAAGCAAATATTCTACGTATGATGGTACGCCTAACTCACTAGCATATTCTGATCTTGGTAAAGAAAGTTTGAATTCCAACATTGAAACAGTAGAACTGAAATACGACAAATACTCTCCAGAAACACCCACTTCAAATAACCCCGTAGTGTTTCTGCATGGATTGTTTGGATCCAAAGCCAACAATAGAACTGTTTCTAAGCAACTTGCTAAGCGGTTGAACAGAGATATATATTGTATTGATCTTAGAAACCATGGTGATTCGCCTCATATCGACAGGCACGACTATCCTGCCTTATCGGCTGATGTTGAAAGATTTATTGAAGATCAAGGGTTGATTGATCCTATTGTATTGGGTCACTCTATGGGCGCTAAGACTGCAATGGCTTTATGTCTTAGAAGGCCAACTTTGCCTTCGATGTTGATTAGTGTGGATAACGCTCCTGTTGATTTCTCCACTGGTGGGACTGGGTTTAGTAAGTTCGGCAGATACATTAAACAGTTGAAAAAGATTACACAGAAAAAAGAGGAAATGAAAAGCTTTAAAGATTGTGACTCGGCGTTGAGTGAAGTGGAAGATAGTGCTGCTGTTAGACAATTTTTGTTGACTAACATTAAGAAGTGTGAAGATGGGAAAGGATATTACAGTAGAGTCCCATTGGATATTTTAGGAAAGAGTCTAGATAATATTTCATCATGGCCATTCAATTACAATCATAGTAGATGGTCTGGTCCTTCGTTGTTTTTAAGAGGAACTAATAGTCCATATATTGCAGATGAGTATTTAACATCTATTGGCTTGTTCTTCCCTAAATTTGAAGTGAGAGACATCGAGGCGGGACATTGGCTGATCAGTGAAAAGCCTAAGGAGTTTATAGAACATGTAGTTGATTGGATAGAATACAAAGAGGACATGTAGTTCTCTGTCTGTATATATAAGCGCTGTCTGTTTACTGATGTAGTCTGCTAAGACATTAAAACGACGAAAAAGGGGGTAGACGCTCTTCAGCATCTCTGCACCAAGAAGCGGATAATAAAATATATAAAAAGCACAGCCCTGGTAAATATACCAGGAGCCGACTCGTTCCACTCCACTCCACTCCACAGATTAATCAAGCCCGGGTTGTGCAACCAAACCAAGTCAGTCTGGTCGCTTTCCACAGAGGAAAAGGGACTGGAAAGATACACAAAAGCAACAGGTAAGTGGTACACCAACAACAACAACAACAACATCATATAACACCACCAAGCAACTTATCGAAAGTACACGAGAACACCAACCCCGGGCCGGCCTCCTCACAAAGCCAGCACCACCACCAGCACCGGCTCCTCCACACAGAAAACTACAAGAAAACGCCCTGCTCCGTCCTCGTCCGGCCAAATGAGCTCCTTTCACTTTTTCCACTTGGGACTCTCTCGCGCACTGCCATTGTACTTCCCTGTTCTGTAGTGCACGGAGCTTTGTTTGTTTGCAAGATCAGCTAGCTATTCAGTAAGTAAGTAAGCTTTTATAACCAAATATAATTAGAAGCTACCATGTTTTTATGTGCACGCCGTCTTTAACGATTCTGACAGTAGTGCTGTGACATAGTTTAGAAGCTTTATACACTTATTGTATTGTATTGTATTATATTATAGAAACAATGTTAAGATTCAACCAAAGAAGATTATTCTCCTCTGCTAGAGTGTTAGCTGAGGCAATTCAGAGTAAGTATTTTGTCTCAATCCTTCTGTTCTCTCTTTCATTACAATCTGAACTCTCTCTCTCTCTCTCTCTCTCCTACATATACTAACTTTAATAACTTTAATAATCTTTTTCCCCGATTATTATTATCATTGCTATTACAGAAAAACACGAAGTTGTTGTTATTGGTGGTGGTCCAGGTGGTTACATTGCCGCCATTAAAGCTGCCCAATTAGGTCTAGACACCGCATGTGTCGAAAAAAGAGGTAAACTAGGTGGTACTTGTTTGAACGTTGGTTGTATCCCATCTAAGGCTCTGTTAAACAACTCTCACTTATACCATCAAATTCAACATGAATCCAAAGAAAGAGGTATTGATATTGGAGGAGATGTTGCCATCAACTTAGGTAACTTCATGAAAGCTAAAGATAAAGTTGTTACCCAGTTGACTGGAGGTGTTGAAATGTTATTCAAGAAATACGGTGTCAAATATTACAAAGGTAATGCTTCATTTGTCAATGAAAAATCCATTAAAGTTGATCCAATTGAAGGTGGTGAAGAAGCTTTACTTGAAGCTGATAACTTCATTATTGCCACTGGTTCCGAAGCCACCCCATTCCCAGGTATCACCATTGATGAAGAAAGAATTGTTTCGTCCACTGGTGCTATCGCATTGAAAGAAGTTCCAAAGAAATTGGTTGTTATTGGTGGAGGTATTATTGGTTTAGAAATGGGTTCCGTCTGGTCCAGATTAGGTTCTGAAGTTACTGTTTTGGAATTCCAAAACTCTATCGGTGCCGGTATGGATGCTGAAGTCTCTAAAGCTACTCAAAAATTCTTAACCAAACAAGGTTTGAAATTCAAACTTGGTGCTAAAGTTACCAAAGGTGTTAGAGAAGGTGAAATTGTTAAGATTGAATACGAAGATACCAAGAAAGGTGTCACTGAATCATTAGAAGCTGATGTCTTGTTAGTTGCTGTTGGTAGAAGACCATACTTGGAAGGTTTGAACGCTGAAGCTATTGGCCTTGATGTTGACAAGAGAGGTAGAGTTGTTATTGACTCTGAATACAAGACTAACCACCCAAACATCAGATGTATTGGTGATGTCACTTTCGGTGCCATGTTGGCTCACAAAGCTGAAGAAGAAGGTGTTGCCGCTGCCGAATTCATTAAGAAAGGTCACGGTCACGTTAACTATGCTAACATTCCTGCTGTTATGTACTCACATCCTGAAGTTGCCTGGGTTGGTCAAACTGAAGAACAATTGAAAGAAGCTGGTATCAAGTACAAAGTTGGTAAATTCCCATTCATTGCTAACTCTAGAGCTAAGACTAATCAAGATACTGATGGTTTTGTTAAAATTATTGCTGATGCTGAAACTCAAAGAGTTTTAGGTGCTCATATAATTGGTCCAAATGCCGGTGAAATGATTGCCGAAGCTGCCTTAGCTTTAGAATACGGTGCTTCTACTGAAGACATTGCTAGAACCTGTCATGCTCACCCAACTTTATCTGAAGCGTTCAAAGAAGCTGCTTTGTCCGTTTTTGATAAGCCTTTGAATGCTTAAGAAGAAATTTTTTAGAAACAAAATTATTTATTAGTTCACTCTGAAGTTTGTTTTTTTTTTTAATTACTATCATATATTTATATTATGCGTTTATAGTTTTGTTCCTTGTTCTCTCATATTATTATCGAACTTTTTTTATGTCCATAATATCTATAAATTTACATACATTCAAAGATATGTTCATATTACCAACCTGCAAGAAAATTGAAAAATGAAAGCTTTGTAATAATACATCCTTAATCGTATAGTAATGAATCATTACTATTTGAGTTCACCTCCATCCAAGGCATATCAACTGAATAATAAACATTATAAAACACAACAGATTACTTAAGAAATAAAGAACAAAAAGATCATAAATGGAAAAGAAGAATAAAAAAAATAAGAGTATTAAGTGTCATGAAAAAAGCTAGCAGTCAAAGAGGGGTGGGGGGGAGTAAAATTGGAGAAGCAAAAAAAAACGAAAAAAGGAGGGGGAGTCAAACTAGATAATGAACAGATGAGAATTGTTTTTATGCTAATTTGTATACTTATTTCAAATAGTGGAAGTATCGATTAAGATAAACGGATGAAATCATTCTCAAATCCCTCTTTCTTGAAAGCAAGTTTGTAAATTGAAATCAAATTGTTGGAATTGGAACAAGAATCTAGTCAAATTAAATTCATTAATAAATAAGTTGAAATCTAAAAGATACAAAAAATTCAACTCTAACTTAAATAACTCCGTCATACTTTGTAATCCTGTAATCTTACAATAATAAGATTGTTTAAAGTTCTTATCTTCGATTAATTTCAACGATATTCTAAGTACGGTCAAGACAATGCGGAATATGTTCAGGTCGTTTATTGGGAGCATCTCTATCTTACTGTCTTCCACTAATGTTTTGTAATCATCATTGTCAATAATAGTATCCAACCTGATCGATCCATCATCATTAGGGTCATCGGTTAAATTCTTTTTAACAATAGGTCTTCCATAAGGAATCAAAGACAGTTTCTTGGTAGGCTTCAAATTGAAAACAACATTGAATAAATAAAAACACGAAGTTAATAAAGCAGAAGTGGAAGGGTTGGCATATTGCATTATTCTCTCTAAATAACTAGCTAACGGGAGTTGGGGAGCTTGACGAAGATAGAATTTTTTTATCAGTTGTGAGGCCAATTCGAAATCAAGAGTCTTTTCGTATCTTGTTAATGAGTCATCGACAGTTAAATCCAAATTCGTAGTCAACGGTTGCGTATGCGTTTGATGTGAATCTTCAGTAGAGGCGGCGGCTGGAACTACTAGTGAGGTAGTAGACGAGTCCCGGGATGAGAAACAATCTTCAGAAGCATCTTCAAAATTCAAATGAATTTTGGAGCGTTTTCTTAACGGTATTTCCAGCTGTTCTGCAGACTTAGCAGCTTGTTGTGACATTAAGGACTGAGTCTTCGTTAGATTTATGTCACTACCACTCCCATTCCCACTCCCATTCCCACTGTCACTGTCACTGTCACTACTACCAATAGAGGACATTGCAGCTCGCTTTATCAACTCGGGTTTTAAAATTTCTGGTTCCTCCTCTACAGCCTTGGTATATATATCTGTGAACAAAATTCTTGCCAAATCTAGATCAGGCTCTTCAAGTAACAGAGAACTCAACTTGAGTAAATCCTCAATCAGTCTGTGAAATAAAGCTAATGATTGCATTGAACTCATATCATTCAAAGATTTCAAATTTTGTAATCCTGAAGTCAAGAATACATCTATGTTTATTGAACTTATAGGAGGAATCTTAGTCTTGCTGTCATGGCTTATTTCTGGACTCTGTCGTCCATTGTCTTGTTCTCGCACATTGTTGTTGCTGTTGTTGTTGTTGTTGTTGTCGTCGTTTTGGTCTTGTTGTTCTCCTGTTTCTGATGTATCTGCAGTTTGTAATATTATCACCGAGTTGGATTCAGGATTACCAACAGGCGGGTCATCAGTGAACGTAGGGTTCTGAGGTTTGAATCGTATAACCATGTCTCTGTTTTGTCGCGTGTTCTACTATCAGATTTCTCTTCAAGCAGAGAGTGAAACAATTATAGTGTCGAGGGGATGCCACTGGTTTTCACAAGACACCATGTCGTTAACATATCCTCTTCATTGCTTTCAATACAAAAAAAAAGACCAGAGCATTGTGTAAAAAAAAAAATCTGGAGCGGGGCGGTGAGCTTGCGGCAGCGGATTAATATTTATTTGTGAGGGTGCAGCGACAACAGAAAACAGCCCTGAATGTGTTTAAAGGGTGCTCTGCTCATCAGTTATTCATTCAGATGAGTTCCGTAGATGATAATTTCAAATGCCCTCCACTACATCTACTGTGTGTTTTCTGAAGGTTTTGCTTTGCTTCCCCGCCCCCCCTCCACATCAGCCCTTTCTGGTGGGTATTATGACGAAACTGATCAGAGAAAAAACGGGGTTTTCCTTCTCCAGCACCGCCCAGTTTTATCACTCGTTGTGTTGTTAGCGAGAGCCCTCGTTTTTTTTAATTCCGGTCAGTTCCCAATGTGCCATTTTAGTTAAGGCGCTGTTTGTTTGATATGGCACTTATTCAAATATAATAACAGATGACTCACTGTTTTCGTCAAATGCTCGTACTTACGAGACGATAGCATAACCGGTGTTATCGTAGGTGGGCATAAATTATCCTTAAGATGACCCTTGTACAAGGGGGGTGTGAATTTACACTAGGGAAATTGGACAAAAATGGGGTTGTTTCAATAATACAAATGTAACTCTACCGCTAAATTTCCCATATTTTTCTCTATCAAAGAGTTTTTATTCTCTTCCTGAGAAGTTCTAGTTAACTCAAGATAGGAGATCTGGGTATATTATCTAGTAGGGAAATTTCAGCTACTTAATGCACATCAGACGATTAACAATTGACTCAAATCTAATTATCAATACTACAGTTAATGCAGAGACCTTTTTTTGTAAAGTGAGCCAGCGAAACGGGCATGGAGGTCGTAGAAGTAAGCATTGTGTATCTATATAGAAATCCTCTACTTCCCCATCCCCGCACCCATTTTGTCTCATTTCATAATATCCAATGAGCTAAAGCTCTTAGATTCTTATCTAGAAAAAAAAAGCTTTTTCCCAGTCTGTATGGTGCATTGTGCAGTTTCAGAATGATCATATTCCATGTATAAAATACATATATTGTAACAAGAGGAAGTCTATGAAGGAAGTGACAAAAACATTTTCTCAAAATTTCAAAAAAATAAAACAAGAAAAAAAATATTAGCACCGGTTGGTTTCGATCCAACGACATCAGGGTTATGAGCCCTGCGCGCTTCCACTGCGCCACGGTGCTTCTTGATGTATTTTTTTATTTGTTTCTTCTTAGTTATCACTACAGAATTATTTGGTGCCTGTGGGCTGTTTTCAGAACCTTTTTTGATTCAGTAGGAAGATATACAACGTTTATTTCTTGATCCAATATAATGTACATATTTCTGTCGATGAAATAAAATTTTCTCTGCAAACGGAGCAAGAAAATATTGAGATTGGATAAGTTTAAGAAGTTGAATAGTTTATATTTGCTTATCTTTGTTCTAAAAGTAAATGCTTCACTAAAACTCAAAAAACTCAAAAAACCTCAAAAAAAAAATTGTTCATCCTAACAATTACGATTATACTACAACTACTATTTTTAATTTTCACAATTAGCGGGATCCCCAACTTCTTTAAAAACATGATCCTTTCACTTCTCCACATTCCTCTCATCAGTAAGAAACTGCGTATCTAAGTGTTTCTGTATTGAAAATAATGATTAATTTGGTCAGTTTAAGAATGCGATAAATTCTTTGGAAATTAAACAAGAAGGTCATTCCTGCGGTGGTTGTGCTAGCTCATCTACAAACGTACGTACTACAAAGCCACTGTAGTCATTATTGAATCTCAGTTTCATGTACTAGCGAATGAGAAAATTCTTGGACACAGATGCTTCCTCGTCCTGCTAATGTTTATTCAACCATAGCCGGCTTCTATATTAATCAAGTGTATTACCAGGACGATAAATAAAATGGGATGCAAATTGGTCAACTGCCATTCAGTGCTTAGTCACAGATAGCAGATAGATAGCGGTTACGCAGCACTGTTTCACACTGATGTCAGACACCAACCATCAGGACATCTCTGCACTCAGTACTATTTTCCTCTCTCTCAGAGGCACAGACAGGCCCACACGAAAACAGAATCTGTTGGAACGGAATATCACTGAGAACACAGCATTGGTAAGGAAGGACTAAGAATAGTAGGACTGCGACTCAATGCTTCAATGTGCATTAGGCACAGGTTCTACACTAATTGAATTGACTCTTCCACCTTGCTTAATTTCAATATTAGTATCCTGATATCATACTATTGTCAATTGGATAGTGAGCTGTCTGACTTTTGAATTTAAAGTTAATTCTGGGTTCTTGACCAGTCAATTTGTTATATAGAATATCTCCTCGTCAGGTTAAAGAACAGGTAATTTGAATTTACATCCTGATTTTCTCTCTAGTTCAGTACTTATACACATACATATACACTTAGGGATTAATCACCCATCCAATATAAAATGACTAGTGTTAATACTCCTGCCGTTGTCATGGATAACGGTACTGGTCTAACGAAGTTAGGCTTTGCCGGTAATGATTCTCCGTCATGGGTTTTCCCAACAGCTATTTCTACCAGAGCATCAGGCTCCTCTAACAAATCTTCCACGCCTTCAAAAATGTCATTTTTAACTGCCTCAACTTCGACGACATCAAGCAAATTATCAGGAGGTAACTTATCATCGATTAAGAAAGATATGGAAGATTTGGATTTCTATATTGGTGACGAAGCTTTAGAAGCTGCTAAAGGACCATCATACTCGTTGAATTATCCTATTAGACACGGTCAAATCGAAAACTGGGATCAAATGGAAAGATTCTGGGAAAATTCGATTTTTAAGTATTTAAAATGTGAACCAGAAGATCATTACTTCTTATTAACTGAACCCCCTTTGAATCCTCCTGAAAACAGAGAAAATACGGCAGAAATCATGTTTGAATCTTTCAATTGTGCAGGTTTATATATCGCAGTGCAAGCAGTGCTAGCTTTAGCTGCCTCGTGGACATCGTCTAAAGTGACTGATAGATCATTGACTGGTACTGTTATTGACTCTGGTGATGGTGTGACTCATGTTATTCCAGTTGCTGAAGGTTACGTTATTGGGTCAGCCATCAAGAACATCCCAATTGCCGGAAGAGACATCACAACATTCATTCAAACTTTATTAAGAGACAGGGGTGAACTTGATACTTCGCTAAGAACAGCAGAGCAAATCAAACAACAATTCTGTTATGTTTGTCCTGATATTGTCAAGGAATTTACTAAGTTTGATTCTCATCCTGATATGTTTGCCAAATATATGGTTGAGACAGTTTCAAAATCTAAAATTGAGGTGGACGTTGGTTATGAAAGATTCTTAGCTCCTGAAATTTTCTTCAATCCAGAAATTGCATCTTCTGATTTCTTAACTCCTTTACCCACTATTGTTGATCAAGTCATTCAGGCGTCTCCAATTGATGTGCGTAAAAACTTATACAAGAATATCGTTTTAAGTGGTGGTTCCACAATGTTTAAAGATTTCGGTAGAAGATTGCAAAGAGATTTGAAAACCCTTGTGAACGAAAGAGTTGCACAAAGTGAAAGATTAAGTGGTACCAAATCAAGTGGTGTTCAGGTGCAAGTCATTTCACACAAGAGACAAAAGAATGCTGTCTGGTTCGGTGGTTCGTTATTGGCACAAACTGCTGAATTTAAAAGTTATTGTCACACTAAACAAGACTATGATGAATATGGTCCTAATATCGTTAGAAACTTTTCCTTATTTAATGTCCCATAGTTAAGTTGCTCAATCTTATTATTACCTGTGTTTGTTTTGTTGTTTTTTTTTTTTTTTTGTATTTTTTGGTTGATGTGGCATCAATTAGCATTTGTTTCTCTGTTTCTATTTACTTATGATGAGCGAAGAGCACAAATGAATATCTGCATATGTTTTTGCCAATCTCCTTGTACTTTTCAACCCCTTCAATTACTATTATTCTATGACTACAAAATTTAAAGATCGAGGCTTGCCACTTTACAGTTTTCTTCATTTCTCTAGATTGTTTTTTTCTTTTATTATTGTTGATATATCTACCTTTGTATATGGTTCAATAATTAATTGTTCCCTTAGTGCCGCGAGCTTTTTTTTATGAAGTAAGGGTTATAACTGATAAAGATTTTGATTACAAAAAGGCATCCTTTCACCTTATGGTCTATAGCTATCACAAGAAAATCATGATCTAAAACTATAAAGATAACAATCAAATCCATCATGAGCCGTTATAATCACTACAATCCATTCTTTACCCAAATATTAACTACGGACACCTCAATAAGAACATCTTAAAACTGCACTACATCTAGCTTTTCAAATAGGATGCCGTCGACAGACGCGACTGAAGTTTCTTGGTTGATTTTCGTCCTCCCCTGAGTTTAGAACTGCGAGTGCCGACTTTTTCTTGATAGTGACTTCCGTGACAAGGAAGATAGGCTGTGAACTAGGGTTGGTACGGAGACTGTTATCTTTGTTCACGAGCTTTGACCACAATTTAGATGTACGAAAACCAATAGAAGTGCATATCTGAACTTTATAGAGAAACATATCAGGAATTGATAAATATTCTGTTTTCAAATCGATCCTAAGATGTCACAATCTCAGTCCCAGTCTCAATTGCAGACGGGTACTATATCATCTAGCACAGTGTCGTCTACAGACAATTTCACATTAGACCAAATCTTCAATGATTTGAAATCAAAGGACAAGATCAGGAGGTTGAAAGCTGCTCAACGTTTGAGAAAACATTTTGTCTCTGTGTCAAGAGACTTTATGTCTACTGAACAGTTGTCTGTTTACAACAACTATATCAACAAGAGAATCTTTGATTTGATAAATAGCTCCAGTATTAATGAACAATTAGGTGGCATAGAGGCCATTAATTCCTTAGTCGAGTTAATGACGAACAGTGCTGATGAGCCAACAATGCCTCAAATGAATTCATCAACCACAACGGAGGAAAACTCAAATATGATAACTAGATATGCCAACTATTTGAGACGTTTGATCTCTTCGAATGATTTAGAAGTCATGAAGTTATCGACGAAAACATTGGGAAAATTGGCTATCCCTGGTGGTTCACTTACTGGTGACTTTGTCGAATTTGAAGTTAAACGCTCAATAGAGTGGCTAGTTTCGGAGAAGGTGGAAAATAAGAGACATGCTGCAATATTAATAATAAGTTCGTTGGCTTACAATGCTCCGGCTTTGCTGTATCAGTATATCAAGGAGCTTTTGTCAGGTATATGGATTGGCTTGAGAGATTCTAAACTTTCTTTAAGAGAAGATTCTGCTATCTGCTTAAGATACTGTCTTAATATAGTCTATGAACGAGATTCTGAGCTTAGAAGTTACTGGTTCAATAAATTGTTTACAGAGGCTTCTAGTGTATTTAAAAATTCACTAGTGACAAACAACGGGACAAGCATAGCTGTCAATAATAATCCAACTGAATACATTCATGGTTCATTATTATGCTATAGAGAAATTGTTATGCAAGGCACTTCAGTGTTAAGTCCAAAAATAGATGAACTATACGAAACCCTAATGACTGCCAAAGACCATAAATCATTGGACGTTAGAAAAGAAGTCACTATAATAATGCCTAAATTGGCTAGGTATGATAAAGTAAAGTTTGTTGACAAATATATGCATCGTGTCCTGTTGTATTACATTTCACAATTGAAAATTGGCAAAGATAGATCGTTCATCTTGATTAGTATTGGTGATTTAGCCGCTGAGGCGAAGAATAATATAGTGAACTATTTAGATGGTGTTATTTTGGAAAATATAAGAGATGCATTGTCTTCAAAAATCCCCAAGACAAGAAAAGAATTGACTCCTCCTTGTTTTTACTGTCTCTCAAAATTGGCCATTTCTCTTGGCCCTCCATTGACCAAGTTTGTCAACAATTATCAACTGTTGAAGTTGATTCTAAGATCTCCTATAAATGACAATATGCTAAGTCTTTTGAAGATCTTTATTGAATATTTACCTTCATTAGAGCCTGTTATAAATGACAGATTGATTAACCTTATCAGTAATTGTTTATCAGGTTATGATTTCAGACATCCTGGCTCTCCTTCTTTCAAAAGACAAATGAATGCCAATCTAGCGTACAATTATAGACAAATTATGCTTACTAAAGATGGTGGGTCTTTTTACAGCTCAAGTATTGTTATTGCAAAACTGAGTGGCTTACCAGAGAGTTATGGTTACGAAGACGGTGATGTTACAGTTATACTTCAGGCTTTGAAAGCCCTAATTTTTTTCAATTTCAGAAATTATTCTTTGACAGAATTTGTGCGTTACTCTGTTATACACTACATTGAGCACGATAATCCAGAAGTGAGACTCAAATCAGCTTTAACCTCATCAAATATTTTTTTGAGAGATTCTATCTGTTTACAGAGAAGTGAAAACTCTTTAAAAGCAGTTAGCGAAGTTCTAGAAAAATTGCTGACTGTTTGTATTACCGATCCATCATCTGAAATCAGACTAGAGATTTTGAAAAGTTTAGGCGAAAGGTTCGACCCGCAATTATCGCAAGCCGACAATGTTCGTCTATTGTTCATGGCTTTGAATGACGAAAGTTTTGAAATAAGAAAGGCCACCATGAAACTAGTTGGCAGATTGGCCTCTATTAATCCAGCATATATTGTCCCCGCATTAAGGAAACTATTGATTCAATTGTTAACCACGTTAGAATATGGTGGACATAGCTCCAGAAAGAAAGAAGAAACTGCAGTTTTGCTATCATTACTAGTATCCAACACTGGTGATCTAACAAAACCATATTTGAAGCCAATTATGGACGTACTAATTCCGAGATCTACTGATTCAAGTGCATCAGTCGCTTCTGCATCTATTGCTGCTATTGGTGAAATGTCTGTAGTTACAGGTGAAGACATGCTACCATTTATTCCTCAATTAATGCCTATTATATTAGAAACTTTCCAAGATCAAAGTTTGAGCTTTAAAAGAGATGCCTCATTGAAAACGTTGGGACAATTAGCTGGATCATCAGGATATGTCATTCAACCATTGTTAGATTATCCTCAATTGCTAGGCCTGCTAGTGAATATACTAAAATCAGAGTCGTTGCCATCAATAAGAAGAGAGACTGTCAGATTGTTAGGTATCTTAGGTGCCTTGGATCCTTACAAGCATAGAGAGGTTGAGAGAAATGGGCAGGATTCGCAAACTGTTGCTGAACAAAACGCTCCTTCCATCGATATGGAACTATTAATGAAAGGTAAATCACCATCCAACGAAGACTACTTCCCAACAGTTGTTATAAAGACACTTTTAAAAATTTTAAAAGATCCGTCACTAAGCACACATCATGCGGCGATCATCCAAGCTATCATGCATATTTTTAAGACTTTAGGTATTAAATGTGTTCCATATTTGGATCAAGTGATTCCTGGTTTTGTTACAGTCATGCATTCTTGCCCTCAATCAATGTTAGAGACTTACTTCCAACAACTGGGAGATTTGATTAAGATTGTCAAATTACATATCAGACCATTTTTGCCTCCTATTTTTGAGTTGATCAAAGAGTTTTTCCATTTTGTTAATTTACAAGTCACTATTATTGGTGTTACAGAACAAGTGTCGAAGGCCTTGGATGATGAATTCAAGATGTATATGATGGAAGTGATTACGATTTTGTTGGATGTTTTAGATCAAGATAAGTCACCAGGCTGTATTGCATCAGTGAGGGTCTTACATGCGTTTGTAGCCTTCGGAAACAATATTGAACCTTATGTTCATATGGTGATCCCCCAAACTGTTAAACTGTTTGAGTTTGCTCCAGCTGTTGTAAGACAAGAGGCCATTGAGTCAATTGGCAAAATATCAAGAAACATTAACTTGACTGATTTTGCTTCAAGGATTATTCAACCTTTAATTAGAGTTATATCTAATTCTCAAAGTGATGAATTGAAGGATACTGCCATGAATTCTATCTGCTTGTTATTATTACAGATGGGCATCGATTTCACTGTGTTTGTCCCTGGAATCACTGCTGTGTTGGTTAAAAACAAATTACAACATCCAATTTATGATCAATTAGTCGATAAGTTGTTAAGTGGCGAGCCATTACCAAGTAATCTGATTATTGATAAAGATCAAGATGCTTCCACAAATGATAATTTCGATATCGAGGCAACTCCAAGAAAATTGCCTGTTAATCCGCAAGCTTTACGAAATGTTTGGGATTGTAATACTAAGAGAACTAAAGAAGATTGGCAAGAATGGATTAGGAGATTAAGTATTGAATTATTGAAGGAGTCTCCATCACCAGCTCTTCGCGCTTGCTCTTCTTTAGCCACGGTGTATCCTCCATTAGCTAGAGATCTATTTAATTGTGCATTTGCAAGTTGTTGGAACGAATTGCATGTGCAATATCAAGGTGAACTGGCACAGGCCTTATGCATTGCTTTGTCGTCTCCAAATAACTTACCTGAGATCCATCAAACTCTTCTCAATTTGGCTGAATACTTGGAACATGATGACAAATCGTTACCTATCAGAATTCAAACATTGAGTCAATTTGCGCAAAGAAGTCATGTATATGCTAAGGCACTACACTACAAGGAGTTAGAGTTTATTCAAGAACCTTCAACACCAACGATAGAATCATTAATCAGTATCAATAACCAATTACAGCAGTCTGACGCAGCTATTGGTATCTTGAAATATGCACAAGACCATCATGGACTACAATTGAAAGAAACTTGGTATGAGAAGCTTCAAAGGTGGGACGATGCCCTACGTGCATACAATGAAAGAGAAAAGGAAGAGCCTAATTCAATGGACATTACAATGGGTAAAATGAGATGTTTGCATGCGTTAGGTGAATGGGAATTGTTAAGTGAACTAGCACAAGAGAAATGGAATAATTCATCAAATGATATTAAGAGAGCCATTGCACCTTTGGCTGCTGCGGCCGCATGGGGTCTTGGGCAATGGGAGAGAATGGATAACTATATTAGTGTCATGAAACAGGAGTCTCCAGATAAAGCATTCTTCAACGCTATTTTATGTTTGCATAAGAACAACTTCGAAGAGTCGTCGAATCATATATTGAAGGCCAGAGACTTACTTGTTACTGAGATTACCGCTTTGGTTAGCGAGTCTTATAATAGAGCGTATGGTGTTGTCGTTAGAGTTCAAATGCTAGCAGAACTTGAAGAAATCACGAAGTACAAATGCTTGCCACAAGGATCGGAGAAGAGGATTCAAATTCGAGAAACTTGGAATAAGAGGTTGTTGGGCTGTCAACGAAATGTTGACATCTGGCAGAGAATGTTAAAAGTTAGAGCACTAGTCGTTAAACCAAAGCAAGACATGAAAATGTGGATCAAGTTTGCTAATCTGTGTAGAAAGAGCGGTAGATTAGGATTAGCTGAAAAATCGTTGAACTCTTTGTTGGATGAAGGAAACACTGGTAATCAAACTTCTAGAGCTCCCCCTCATGTTGTCTATGCACAATTGAAGTACATGTGGGCAAGAGGTCAACAAAGAGAGGCTTTGAACCACTTGGTCGATTTTACATCAAAGCTTTCCAGAGATTTAGGCGTCAATGAGCATGAGGCAATTACTCAACCTTTACCGACAGCGATTCCTGGTGCTTCTGAGAACGTCGAGAAGTACACCAAATTGTTAGCCAGATGTTATTTGAAACAAGGTGAATGGAAAATTGCGCTGCATAATAACTGGACAGAAACAGAAGCAGCTGGTATTCTAGGCTCGTTCTTGCTAGCAACCCATTTTGATTCTACATGGTACAAGGCATGGCATAACTGGGCGTTGGCCAATTTTGAAGTCATTTCTCCACAATCTAAACAAGTTGCGGACGAAAACGACGAAGTTCAACAACCTGAGAGTCAAGGTGATCTGAACAACATTTTACATTACGTTGTTCCGGCTGTCAGAGGATTCTTCTATTCCATTGCTTTATCACAATCAAACCCATTACAAGATACATTAAGATTGCTAACTTTATGGATAAAATTTGGTGGAATTGAAAAAGTCAATCAAGCAATGCAAAAGGGTTTTGAAATGGTTAAAGTCGACACGTGGTTAGATGTTATTCCACAGCTAATTTCTAGAATTCATCAGCCTGATCCTGTCGTTAGTAACTCGTTACTTGGCTTGCTATCTGATTTAGGTAAAGCTCATCCTCAAGCGTTGGTTTACCCACTAACAGTTGCCATTAAATCTGACAGCGTTTCGAGACAGAGAGCTGCATTAACTATTATTGATAAAATGAGAACACACTCTTCATTCTTAGTTGATCAAGCAGATCTGGTTAGTAATGAGTTAATTAGAGTTGCTGTGTTGTGGCATGAAATGTGGCATGAAGGGTTGGAGGATGCTTCAAGATCCTATTTCGGTGAACAGAACTTGGAAAAAATGTTCTCCATTTTGAAACCGTTACATCAAATGTTAGAGAAGGGGCCCGAAACTATTAGAGAAGCATCATTTGCAAATGCCTTTGGCAAAGAGTTGAATGATGCACACCAATGGTTGATGAACTTCAGAACTACCAAAGATGTTGCTTATTTGAATCAAGCTTGGGATCTTTACTATGGTGTTTTCAGAAGAATTTCAAGACAACTGCCTCAATTACAAAACTTAGACCTACAACATGTGTCTCCTAAATTATTGGCTGCTAAAAACTTAGAATTGGCAGTTCCTGGAACATACGTTGCCGGCAAAGAAGTTATCAGAATTGTAAAGTTTGAACCTATTTTCTCAGTTATTACATCAAAACAAAGACCTAGAAAGTTTAATGTGTTAGGAAGCGATGGTAAAAACTATCAATATCTTTTGAAAGGTCACGAAGATATTAGGCAAGATAATTTAGTTATGCAATTGTTTGGTTTGGTCAATACTTTATTGGGAAATGATGCTGAATGTTTCAAGAGACATATGGATATTCAACAATATGCAGCAATCCCGTTATCTCCAAGTTCTGGTTTATTGGGATGGGTTTCTAACTCAGACACCTTCCACGTTTTGATCAAAGAATATAGAGAACCAAGAAAAATCTTACTAGATGTCGAGCATCGTATCATGCTACAAATGTCCCCAGATTATGACAATTTGACATTACTTCAAAAAGTTGAAGTTTTCACTTACGCTCTAGATATAACTCGAGGCCAAGACCTTTACAAAGTGTTATGGTTTAAATCAAAATCCTCTGAAGCATGGTTAGACAGAAGAACGACATATACAAGATCATTAGCCGTCATGTCTATGGTTGGTTATATTTTGGGTCTTGGCGATAGACACCCGTCTAACTTGATGATGGATAGAATTACGGGTAAAGTTGTTCATATAGATTTTGGAGATTGTTTCGAGGCTGCAATTCTAAGAGAGAAATACCCTGAAAAGGTTCCTTTCAGATTGACCAGAATGTTAAGTTATGCTATGGAAGTTAGTGGAATTGAAGGCTCATTTAGAATTACAAGCGAAAATGTCATGAGAGTCTTGCGTGATAACAAAGAATCTTTGATGGCAATTTTGGAGGCTTTTGCTTACGATCCGTTGATTAATTGGGGTTTTGATTTTCCATTAAGAGAGATTGTTGAAAGTTCGGGACACCACTTTCCAAACTCAAACTACAATGAATTATTAAGAAAAGAAGAAATTACAGAAGCAGAAGCAAGTAAAATGGCCGCCCAATACAAAAATGACATTATAAATGCTAGAGCTGCATACGTCTTGAAAAGGATCACTGATAAGTTAACAGGAAACGACTTCAAGAAGTTTAAAGAGTTAGATGTCGCAAGCCAAGTTGATAAATTGATTCAGCAAGCCACTTCTGTGGAAAACTTATGTCAACATTATATTGGTTGGTGCTCATTTTGGTAAAAGGTCATCATCTGCAACAGTAAATATGTATTGTTTTTCCCCCATTTTTTGTTTTGTTTTTCATTATATAAATTCTAGGGTTGCATACGATTTTTTCTGTTCTTTTTATATATTAAAAAGTTAAAAAGTTAGATGTATTTTTTTTCATTAAAAGACTATCGTCAGTTTTAGAAGTAAGTGAAACAAATAATTTAGGCGTTCAGTCGTCACCTTAGTTTCCTACCTGGTCGCAAATACCGGTCCATTTCTTAATAACAGGATGTTCATGTTCATTTGTAATATTCAGCTTGTCGTCAAAGTATTTCGTTTGAAGTATCTTCTTGATGTTTAGTTCTTGTAAAGCGGTGTCGTATTGAATTTGATCGATCCTAGATTCGTATAGCAGACTGGTCAAGTTCATCAAAGTTTCACCAACCAATTCTCCCAGTCTTGCCCCAATAGGGTACCCTTCATCAAAACCTTCTTGGAGACTTTCTTCTTTAGCTTTACTAAGTCCATCAATATATCCTTGTTTAGCATGTTTTCTCTTCAAGGAAATCAGTTCTATATGCGTAGAATCCTCTTCATTGGAGCCGTAGAATTCTGTAGTATTTGGTCTGAAGTTTGACTCGTTATTTTGGTCATCGTCGGAAGACAACCAGACGTCGTCATTATCTTCCTGCTTTTCCTTCTTGGAGATGTTCTTCTTGTCGGCATCAGAACATGCGCACATCTCGCTATCACAAGCCATACTGCATACTCTAGTAATAGGCACCTGTCTTTCCTAGCGACTACACGAACAAAGAACGAACCAGAACCAGGCCAAATGACGTTTCAAATGCACTTTTTCCTGGACTTCCTTGACACGAGCCGCACAAACAGAGAAACAGAGTTGAAAACAGAAGATGACATAATCAGGAGACACACATGTTCGCAGAGGTGGAATAAGAGCGCCAATTACTTAATTTCATGAGTCAGAAGGTAAGGGACTAGAGCTGTTTAACAAGAATGCCATTTGTTTGGTCGGTTCACATGTAAGTCATAGCCTTCACTATTAGTACCAGACAACTCAAGCTATTCTGGTTCTTTTAAAGTTATCAAACGAGAATAAGTGCATAGTAAAGATAGCAACCCCATCAAGCTAGACAAGAAAAATCAAATCGCAAAAATAAAAGAAAACACACAACACAACACAACACAACACAACACAACACAACACAACACAACACAACACAAGAGCATAAATACGATCGTCAGAATTCGCTTTAAACGATAAGGATACTGAAACAACTATATTTGCATTTGCCTAAATCCGTTACATAAGGATTTACAACCAAAGTCGAATACTATATAAGTTGTCACTGTTTTCATAACAGGTTATATAACTCGATACTAGCCGATCCTAAATATACTAGCTCAACAATGTCGCAAGATATTATTACCCAAGTGCAGCAGCACGATGAAATGATGTTACCTCAAGCTCAGCAAGAGTACGATGATTATAACACAGAAATCAAAATGAATCTAAGAGGGTCTTTATTTACTATAACAAGAGATGATTTAATGGCGTTGCCTGAAAGTATATTGCTTTGTCTATTCCCGAACGGAGTGTTTGTGGATATTAATGGTAATGTGATTACAAACCTTACAGAGGAAGACATAGTGTTTGTTAACTTTTCCCCAGAATGTTTTCAGTACATTTGTCATGTTTTTGATGCTGCGGTTCATGATTTACAAATCAGTGAACAAAACAACCATTATCAACAGGTTTACGATGTCAATGATCCCAATATTTTACACGATAAACCTTCAATCATTGTGCTTCGCGAGGACTTAGACTACTATTGTATCCCACCTACTCATGGACTAGATATGGATACTATGAGAAAAATTAAACTGTTAGTGGGTGAAAATTTAGTCAGTAACCCAAGAATATTTGATGGGTTGGGGTATGCCCCGGACAAACAATTAAAACCAGCTGAACAGCACTTGCTTGATATGTTGTGCTCTTCTGGTTTCCATGTAGATGGTGAATGGGGTCACAGGTCTTTAGAACCAGGTAAAACTGTTGTTTTCTCACTGGCGCTGGTTCGCTTAAACAGTCAAACCACTCCTGGTTCTTCTACCCCCGAGGAATCTCCATCTTTGAAACCTATAGCCTCATCTGCTTCCACCACTAGTATCTCTGAAAAGAGAAAATCAAGACTGAGTACTCTGGCCCAAGCAGTTTCCAGATCTGGCTCCAAGCCAAGAAAACAAGAGAAAAATCCTACAGCTACTAAGCTGTTATTGTTCTGGAGAAAACCTGCTAGAAAATGTTGGTGGTCAGACACTGAGGTTGAAGTTAATCTTTCGAGTTTGGGTTTAAAAAACGCTGATGGTGACTTACTGACTGTCACCCCAATTAAAATTCATGTTAGAAGAGTTTGGACTTTAGAATTATCTGTCGTGGGCGTGCAATGAGTAAGTTTAACCGATTATTTTTTGACAACTTACTTTTTAAACCTTCTGTAGTGTACTATATCTATATTTATATATTCATTAATTATTTTGTTTTTTTTCTTTGAGACTACATTCATTCGCTCTTTTCTGGTGTCTTTTTGAAGTCATTATGAATGCTAAATCAAAGCTTATACGTATCTGTATCTAGATATACGTGGCCTTCCAATTTTAAAAGGAGAGTCGAACAATTAAAAGCGTAAACGGATCTCCAAAATGGAAACATATCCACAAACTATAAATAATACAGCTACAAGAAATAAAGAATAGAAGAAAAGCGTTGGGAAAGGTATCATAGCCATTTCCAGACCCACAGTGAAAAGAAAGACAGAAACAAAAAATTAAGTCAAATACAAAACACTCACTGGGCATGGAACTTTGCCATATCCATATTATTAATAACCTCGCCAGGAGGAACGACATGCATCATCTTCTCTTCACCAACTCTTGAGGTTAATGGACCAATAACTGTATTTCTTTGAGTAAAGAAATATCCACCAACCAACAACAAACTCAACAATAGCATGGTACCTAATGCAAGTCCACAGCCAATTCCGACAACTTGGCCGGTTGTCAAGTATCTTAAATCGGTACCTGATCCATTACTTTCACTTCCATTGCCGTTACTATCATGGGAGAAGTCAGCCGAGAAAGGATATTGTTTAGTTGCTTTCATGACGGTTTGAATGGTTGATGAGTAGTACGGGGAAGATGGGGTGATAGTAAGCGGTTTCCATGAGCTGCCGTCATATGTTGCTGCGTCCACAGTGCCGTAGGTAGGTAAAGATATGTGACCACTGACTAGTAACACAGTACCGTTGACAAAAGACTCAGAAGATGACGAGACATTAAGTAATTGGAAATCTGTAAACTGAGTTTGATTTGTATTGATACCGCTGTCCAGTCTTTGGAACTCAGAGTTGTTTAGTTGCCCAATAAATGAATCACCCATAATTATGATAGAGTTATTCAATTCCTCAGTCAGCGCTTGAAACTTAAGGATGTTGCCAGGGATGTCAAGGTTCTGGAATGCATCAATCAGTGAGACGGTTCTGTTTTTGGTGTTGTAAACATTGAGCTCAGATGATGTTGAAGAAGATAGCAAGACGTTGTACTTGGAGAAGTAGACAAGTTCAGAAATCTGTCTTGACGTTTGGTTAGTGAGAGATGAAGATGAAGACAGACCACTCGCAAGAGTTCGATTGGCGATATCGTAAATGCACAGGTTATTGCACTCTGAAGATGTGAAATTACCACCTATTAAAATACTCTCTGTTTCAGGATCTAGGTCCATTGAATTTATAATCCCAGATGAAAATTCATTTGGCAAAGATGTAATTTCTGTTGAGTTAAGGTTGTAGATCAGCAAGTCTTTATATTCTCTGTTGTTATAGGTCGCTGTCCCTTGAAAGCCAACGTAAAGCGTTGAATTGTATTCAAACAGGACATTAACTTGGGAGTCATTACTGAAAGTTAGCCCTGATAATCCACCATATGCGTTCTGGCCTTGATTGACATATATCAAATTTTGATAGTTGTCATCTTGCGTTTCAAAGCTTCCTCCTAAAAAAATCACTGAATCATTCAGATACAAACCAGAAACTATGCTACTATTGTCTTTCAATGGAATAAAATTATCGTTGACGAAACCATTCTGAGTGGCATAAACGACGCCATCAGCAGCGATATCCATTTTGAGAATACTGCCAAATGCATATGTAACATCGTTCATTTTAATAGCTTGAGAAATGTTCAAGTTCAGAATACTTGTCGCTGTGAACCATTCACTGTTGGAATAATCATAAAGTAATGTTTCAGCCTCATCAGTGTTAAAAATTAAATAGTCCGTAGAATTGAAAGAGAACCACGAGAATGAGACTACGGATTGATTGTCATTGGGTATATTATCGTCACCCAAGGAATAGAATGAGCCATTATAGATTCCAATTCGATCAACTGGAATAGAATCATCTAAAGTACTATAGAAAGCACCAAAAATGATTAAGTTTCCGTTATAGAAATGTATCTCTTCAACATACCCATCCAGTCCACCGAATATGTCAACCTCACTATTAATATCAACTGAATCTGAAGTTTCATTATATATACCCAACTCCACGCCAATAAAATTATCACCGTACTCTGACTCAAAATCACCAGCGACATATAAGGTTGAATCGTTCAGGTATAATCCATTAACTGTAGCATTTGAAGACAAGATCGTAGAACCTAGTAGATTGATTGATGAATTACCAATTGGATGCTCCAACTCTCCTTCTCTATAGTCAGTGAAATTTTTTATTGAATATTCAAATAAGCCGTTTAGTGGGACAGTCAAGTTATTTGTATAATTTAAAGGTTGGAATAACACTAGACTCTCAAATAGAACATAGACTGAATCGGCAACAAACACAACTGGGCCATTGTTTAAAGAAGAGTAGAAAGTGACAGTCAAGAATGGACGGTCACTGGAGGACAGAGATAATTCAGAAATGTCAAGAAAGCCTGAAAAAACAATATCATATTTTTCTTGTTCGTTTGTTTGATAGATCAGACTTGTTGATAGTATCGTTCCATTAGCTGAATAAAAAGTGGCATTCACTAAACCTCTAGAGTTACATGTATTGTCATATGAGCAACCAGGTGTAAACAGATATATCGAGTAATTGCCAGAAGTTTCAATATTTGCCGTGTAACGTATCCCTTGAACATTAGGAATTACCTCATCTGCAGGAACAGTCGTTGTCAGATGTGTGCCATCAATATCGGTGTAGGAAGACCAGTTGTTGGACCCACCTATGAAAGAAGAGTGCGAAAACTGCGTATCAGAATTACAACTTGGATCGTTAAGTGTATCATTAGCAAAAATATTTATTCCGTATTCGAACAGTTGCAACCCATTCAAAGTGGCTCGAGATCCATAGTATTCAAGGACTTGAATAGTCAAAGATTCCACAGGAACAGAATTTGTGAACTCGAATTCCTGATAAGTGGGGCCAAACCCAATAAATCCGTCTCTATGAGAGCTTGGAACAGAGTATATACCGCCATTAACTAATTGATCTTCATTGTCGTCCAATGCATCCTCTAACTCGGAGAGTAAGGATAAGGGACACCAGGAATCACAGTATGTAACTTCTAATGTTTGCGGATCAATGTATGATAGGTTCATAATACCATTAGTTGGTTCAGTTATGATTCTGAAAAGACTGACACCGCCATCAGCTTCTGGAGGATTGTTGAGTCTTATCTTAGACGGCCTTCTGACAGAAGGCAAAGAGGCGGTCCATGAGCCTAGTTGTCCTTCTTGTATTGACCATTGTGCATTGTTATCACTTGGACATATTATACTCTCAGGATTGGTTGAGGGATTTGAATTGACAGAGCTTATTATTGCATGTCTTAAGCTGATTTGTTGATCTGGATCTATATATGCTATTTGTTGCGACGAGCTTGAGTTTTGAGTGGTTGAAGAATTCCCAAAAGTTGAGTTATATGAGAACGACAGGAGATCAGAATAGCCTATAGAGTCAAAACTTCCTGCAAATAAAATGGTCTCTTCATTAAGCTTGATTATTGATTTAACTTTTGATTCCTTATTAAATCCACCAAATGGTAAGTTTGTCAAGGTGTCGTTAGAGAAGTCATATCCCACAACAGCATATGATTCATTAAAAGCCAATTCTCCTCCAAAATAGACAAATTGCCCAACTTGGTCCACGTACACTGCATCGACTGAACCTGTAACTTCGTTCCAGCTTCGTATTCTAGTGAAATTGAGCGATGATGTGTTGTATATTATTGGCTCTCCTTCAATTATAGCTATGAATGAGTCTTGTCCCAGTTGATGTAGTTGCGAGGGGAGCTCGTCTGACAAGGCTGACGATTTATCAAGTTCCACAATAGTGTCGTTGTCACTGGAGAAAGCGTAAAAGGACGAAGTATCAGACGTTATTGATAAATTGTATTTGTCGGTACTGCTGTAGTTAGATAACGCATTAAAACTTCCCAAAAGATAAAAACTTTCATTTATTGAGGGATGTATAATTTGGTCTACTTGAAGTATGGGCTGCGACGAAGATAGGGTTATTATTGCATTACAGAGCAGCAGCAAAGACTGTCTGGAAAACGTCCGTATTTTCATTCTGTCTGTATGTGATATCGAAATGTACGAGCTTATATGATTATATATACGTGTCCGATTGAAAATTAGTAAGTTGGTTCTTCTATTCGAATATGTAGATATTGTGTTGTTACGTTTTGAAATAAACTATTCCAGTGAAATTAGCCTAACGGTAATGATATTTTTATTGTATATGAGGTGTATGCAAAATTGGGGACGTATATGTTTAATTTATCACTCCAGTGGGAGAGTGAATGAAATACATCTATCTATTTGAAGTTAAAAGAATGAATGAATGAATTATCAAAAGTATTACCCTGTGGAAATTGGAATGGAACAGAGACTGTCAACAGAACAGAAACGAATCGCAAATGGATCAGAACATGCCCATAAATCAGAACGCAGCCTTGAATAACAACAGAATCATGAAAAACGCACGATTTAGGTAAAGTTTGAAAGTTTATTTAAAGCAAGATCTGATGGTTTCCTTATTTGGGAAGAAGTAAACAAAGGAAAGTAAGGGATTAGTCATGTGCAATATATCACGTGTTACAGTTTTTTTTTTGTAAGCCGCACACTCAAATTTCAACGGAATTTTTTTTTTTGAGGCGGTGGAAGAAAAGGTAGCATTTGAGGTGCAAGGAAGTACATAAACAGAGCCCCGGTTAACCTCGAAAAGTCGGTTTAGGAACTTTCTGGGCTGTGTGACATGAAAAGGTCGATTTTAGTTGGTTATGTAATTTGAACGTAATTCTTAAGTAATATTAAGCGCATTGATTATTAAGCTAACTGATGAAGTCTTTATTTACCTTTCGTTTGTTTACAACAACATGGTTGTCGTGATCACATTAGTTCATTAATGAAGTCTCTTTTACATCTTTGGTTCTTCTTTTTGCCACTCAAAACTTAACTCGGCCTTATTTAGTTTGTTTAAATTTGTTCTAATGTCTTTGGTGGTGACCAATATGTAAAATAAAGTACAACAGAAAATGAAATCTCAAACCGATTCTTTTGCAAAAAGCTGATAATATTTCTTTGTAGAATTTTACAGAATGATCAAGTTGTCATTTATTTTAGGAATTAATGTTTTCTCTATAGTTTAAAATTGAAATAAGAACTAACAAGGCACGATATTTAAGCAGGACAAAACACTATATTTAAGTAGGATAACCTCCCCCTTTATGATACGTGAAAACTAGATTGTTCACATAATTATATATTTCAAAAAGCTTACATAAATATATAAGTCGATCGACCAAGAAGTAGTGACATGTTTGGGCAAGTTTGCCGTTAGCCACTTAAGCTGATTATAGTACAAATTTGACAGCGAAAAAAAATATGATATGCACACCCCCTGTGTTTGGTGCAGGGATGGAACTCTATTTTTTGTACCACACTTAATGAATCAACGAAGTCCACGCAAACAAGGAACAACTGATTGTGCCATGGTAATCCATTGCTCTAAACAATCTCAGAATTTACGTGTTCCAAAAATATAATATATGCATATATATATGGAATATATTTAGCCAATGATATCCTCACAATATGCTGACAAAACAACCAACCTCTATCCGAAGAGACGGAGTGCACCAGCCACTGGCGCCTGGTGGTGCCTTCCACTGTCCTACTATGCGTGCGTGCGTGTATGTGTGAATACTGAGGCAAACTCATGTGATGTGGGGAAATTCACCAGTCCTGTAGCTATTTTTTTTCGAGGAGCCTTGCCTTAGTTGAGTACTTTTTTTTAAGATGTATCCCTGTACCTTCTCGATCTTGTGTACAATTCTCTATCATTCGTCATTTGCCTAGCTAAGATTGGGGCTAGTGTAGTCCTCATACAAAGGCTGATCTGATGAAAAATCATAACAAATGATTTACTCCACATAAATAATCCCCGCCCATCATAGAAGTATATATAAGAATATGTTTGGGTTTCGATCTGTTCCTACTTCGCTGATCTTACCAAAATCTCTTTGATGTCAGAAATTAGAACGATAAGTGCTTTCGATCACTTTGATTTTAGTAGAGAGAGTCGGTTGTGGGAAAAACTAAGGAAGCTTTTGCTCACATTAAAAGAGAAGATGTCTTTTAGTTCAATTACCAAGAAATCATACACGAGTATTGAAACTTACGAGCTTGATCTGACTGAAGATGATGACTTGAGTAGGATCGAACCATACATTGACTTGACACTCCATTTGACTCCAGAACAAGAAGAATATAGAAGAACCTCTAAACTATTCAAGTTGAAGAAACTAATTTGGGATGGAGCCGATAAGCATCCCCTTGAACAAAAATTCTTACTCAAGTTGGATTTCTTCTTAATGTCGTCCTCAATGATGGGATATTTTATTAAGAACCTAAACCAATCGAACATTTCCACTGCCTATGTCAACGGGATGAAAGAATATTTTACAATGGATTCGAATCAATATAATTATATGGTCACGCTGTGGACCATTGGCTATATTATCGGACAAATTCCATCTAATTTGATCTTGCACAGAATCAGTGCCAGATTCTACTTGGGTGGACTGGAAATTGTGTGGGCATTATTAACGAGTTGGCTAGTTACATGTGGTCCCGAAAATATCAGCAGTGTATATGTTTTGAGATTCTTTATTGGATTGACAGAGTCCGGATACTTCCCAGGTTTAGAATACTTGGTTGGAAGCTGGTACAGCCCATCAGAACTAAGTAAGAGATCATCTTTTTTTGCAGTATCAGGTAGTGCTGCCGGTTTAATCAGTGGTCCTTTACAAGAATTTTTATTACGCAGATTTTCTCAATCATCAATGAAACCATTCAAGTGGATGTTTGCGTTTGATGCCCTTGTCTCCTTCCCTGTAGGCATATATACCATGCTTGTTGACCCAAACACCCCTTCCACAACTGATGCTTTTTATTTCAGTGGAACTGACAAGCTAATTGCTTTAGAGAGAAGAAGAGTGATCGGTGCACAATTAAATACTAGACAGAAATATACTCTGAAGAAAATTAAGTCTTTCCATAGTTGGCACCTGTACGTGTTCCCATTACTTTTCTTGGCCTACAACAACTCATGCGCAGCTATCGGTCAGCCTACATTTACAACTTGGATGAAACAAGAACTAAAATTACCATCTTCTGCATACAATACTTGGCCTTCAGTTTTAAGTGCGACAGGAATTGTGATGTGTCTATTGGTGAGCTATTTCCATGACTACCTTGGAGGGAGACAGAATTACTGGTTTGTTCTGTTGTTCTTTGTGCCTGTCATTGTCGGTTGCATCCTTTTATCAACATGGGATATACCTAGAGGTTTACACTGGTTCAGTTATTTCTTAGTGGGTGTTCCAACTTCTTGGGGCCAGCCTCAGATATTTTCTTGGGTTAATAGAACATTATATCATGACGACATGAAGAGGAATTTTGTTGTTGTTGTTACTAATACATTGGCATACGTGACTGGTGCTTGGGTTCCTTTGATTGTCTGGAAAGCAAGTGAAGCTCCTGTATACCACCTAGGGTTCACCTATACTGCATATTTGGCCACGTTTGGTATATTGATGACTGGGATTGCTTTTTTGTACACTAAGAGAGATGAGAGAAGAGCTGCCTTGGCTCTAATAGATGATTTTGGCTATGTAGCTGAGCGCGATACTAGCTTCGTTCCAAGATCTGAAAGATATACTAAGTAGTTGTTGTACCTATTGCTTTATGCCACTTAATAATAATGAAATCGATCGATAGCACGGCCACAAAACTTAGAATACAGTAGTAGACCAAAAAGATATTTTTTTCTTCCTCAAAGGCAGTGTGGTGGGTTAATTGGCAGCACAAAATTGTCCTACAGAGCTAGTTAAAAACAAAGGTGTGGGGGTTTCGACACAGTATTCGAAGCAGAAACAATTTACATAAGGAATGACGAAGAATGTCGAGCCGTTTACCTAGAGTAAAACTGATTCCTTGATAGGCGCAGAAGGATTTGGAGTTTACTGGAACCTTCATGATAGTGCAATTTTCCTGGAAATGTTCTAATAAAATCCAGTGATATCGAATACTAGAAATAATTCTGATTGTGAATGAAAGGCATTTGTCAATTGCTCATTCTTTTAAGTATTGAGGAAGCGGTGGCTCCAGTTTTATAATACGTTTTCAACTAATTTTTTTTTCTCTCCTGTAGGGATCTAGTAGAATTGAATCTAGGAGACATGCAGGGTGACTGTAAATTTTGACTGTTCGATAAAGATTTGGAAAGGCGACTAAGGTTATCACAATACGACTGCGATTAACGTTCCAATACCAAGCTTTTGCGAGATGACGATTAAAACCGGAAACCCTTTCAAGACGATTCACTGGCTATATATATCATATCAGCCATGGCTAAAATAATAGTGGCGATTATTCACGCTCTACTCTACTTCAGAAATGACAGATTCCTATTATTCTCGTGACTAGTTCCTGCATCAGATCTCTATCTTTGAGCCTTCTATCTCTTCTCACTCCACGAATGTTCCGCCACTATCAGCTTTGATACCAAAAAAAAACAAAAGCCATGACGACTTTGATCTCTGGCGTTTCCTTTTTCTTGGCCATCAAATATTCCTTATCGAAAGGTATTGTTAGGACTTAAGCAGAGATCGATATACAGTGGGGTGACTACGACAAGCCGAAAAAGCATTATCAATTTATTATGGCTTGAAATTGTTTTTTTTTTTGTCATAGAAGACACACGTTAACTCTCCACAAAGCGTGAGAAACCTAAACTAAAAATGCAGCTGGTCCATTCCATTTTACATTTGAACGAAGGCAAGAGATTAATCGAAATACGAACTTTACCTACAGATTACTCACTATGAAAAATCAAGCAATAGTATCGAATGCCACTTGAGTCGTGCAATCACTGGACTAATGATGGCTTTTTGAAAGTGAGCCGGTCCTACACAGCAATTGTGCCACAACGGAGCTTTATAGACTTTGCTATCAGTCAGAAGTAAGGCCCAATCCGTCTTTCGTAAGTCCACGACTGTACAGACGTGCGCGGCGTTTGCCAGGGACTTAAGAAATGCCTTGACAGGGCTAAGCGGAAAGTTAGGGACGCAAGAAGGACAAGAAGGACAAGAATTGCCGAGTCTCAGGTACCGACGGCTTGGCCAACCTCATGTGACACAAGGAAATTTTCCATGTCTGATTCTAATGGCGTTTACCAACTATTTTGTTGCTGTTGTTGTTGTCCGTTGCCCTATTTTTTCATTTTTGAGTGCTATGAAAATCAAGATTTGTATATTTTACATGAAGTTGAATGAGTTGTTTTTACATACTTGTTTTAAACACTAAAAACTAAACGGACGCAAATCTATGACAATGAGATGACGTATACAGATCTAGTATACATTGAATAGTCAGCATGCATCAAATATTGAAAGAGTTAAGAGCTTGGTAGAGAGAGAGAGAGAGAGAGAGAGAGAGAAATATTATGCAAAGATGTGGCAACGTAGGCTTTTTCTATGGCTTCAGTTTATATGGCCGGATGAGACTCCATATCAAGCAGTAATTGCAGTACACTGATAATAGACTCGTCTCAGGGAAATAAATTTGATATCAAACCACAATGATTAGTTTCTGATAATTTTTATTTTTCACTATTTAAATAGCTTTCCTATCGCTATTCTATTGCTACTTGAATTTAATCTGGATTGTCTGAGATTTTTCAACTTTGTTCCAAACACAGTGCGATCCATCAAATACTTCGGTAATAATTTCAATAGCTGTTGATTAGCAACTACAAAATTTAACCATTCTACGAAGGAAATGTTGGGAATTTTTTCAAGAAAGAAAAATAAGGAAACAGAAGCTGAAGCGGCTGGTATTGACTTCACTAAAGATGATTTGGTTAGGGACACACCATACATCGATTTGTCTCTTAATCTGACTCCAGAAGAAGAAGAATATAGAAGAACCTCTAGATTATTCAAATTAAAGAGGCTGGTCTGGGATGGCGCTGATAAGCATCCTGCGGAACAGAGGTTCTTAATCAAGTTGGATTTCTTCTTATTGTCATCTTCCATGTTGGGTTATTTTATTAAAAATTTAAACCAGTCCAATGTTTCCACTGCTTATGTCAATGGTATGAAAGAATATTTTGCAATGAATGGAAACCAATATAATTATATGATTACTTTATGGACCGTTGGTTACATTATTGGCCAAATTCCATCGAACTTAATCTTACATAGAATTAGTGCTAGATACTACTTGGGTGGTATGGAGATTACATGGGCATTTTTGACCGTTTTATTAATCACTTGTGGCCAAGACAATATCAAGGGTATGTATGCTTTGAGATTCTTTATCGGTTTAACAGAATCGGGATATTTCCCAGGTTTAGAATACTTGGTTGGAAGTTGGTACAGCCCATCAGAACTAAGTAAGAGATCATCTTACTTTGCAGTCTCTGGTTCTGCAGCCAGTTTAATTAGTGGACCTTTACAGGAGGCTTTATTACAAAGATTCTCTAATTCATCAATGAAGCCATTCAAATGGATGTTTGTCTTTGACGCTATCATCTCATTCCCTATTGGTATCTATACCATGTTTGTTGATCCAAACACTCCTTCCACCACTGATGCCTGGTATTTTACCAAAACTGACAAACTGGTCGCTTTAGAGAGAAGAAGAGTGATTGGTGCGCAGTTGAACACTAGACAGAAGTATACGTGGAAGAAAATCAAGTCCTTCCATGGTTGGCATTTATATGTCTTTCCATTACTTTTCTTGGCATATAATAATTCAGCTGCCGCTATCGGACAGCCAACCTTCACCACCTGGATGAAACAAGATTTGAAATTGTCCTCTGCTGCTTATAATCACTGGCCTTCCGCATTGAGTGGTATAGGTATCGCTGTTTGTCTGTTTTTGAGTTATTTCCATGATTACATAGGCGGTAAGAAAAATCACTGGTTCGTGTTATCTGTTTTTGTCCCTATGATTTTCGGTTGCATCTGTTTGTCAATCTGGCATATACCTAGAGGCTTACACTGGTTTTGTTATTTTGCCGTGGGTGTTCCTACGTCCTGGGGCCAACCTCAGATCTTTTCTTGGGTCAATAGAACGTTATATCATGACGATATGAAGAGAAATTTTATTGTTGTTTGTACAAACACATTGGCGTACGTGACTGGTGCTTGGGTTCCTATCTTAGTTTGGAGAAGTGACGCTGCCCCTGTTTACCATATTGGTTTCACATATACTGCATGCTTGTCCTCATTGGGTGCAGTGTTGACTTTTATTGCTTATTTCTTTACTAAAAGAGATGAGAGAAGAGAAGCCGAAAAATTAGCAGGCGAGTCTGATTCTGATGTAGAGCGAGACATCAGTTTTGTTACAGATGCAAAAGCTTCTCCTGAATTAGCTACCTAAAACTTTTCTTTTTAAATAAATTTATAGCAGGATCCTACGCGCCCTACTTTAGCAGCAGTTTTATTTGACTAGGCTCCCCTAATTATAGTTCTCGGTAGCTCTCAGGGACAGTACCAAATGATATATTCTTCACACTGTAATTCCAATTCAATACCCTCGGCCTCAATGATGGATTCGAGAGCAGCTCCTTGTAAGTGCTCATCCCCTTAATATCTAGGTATTGTATGTTATTGGCTCACTAGTGTAGATACTACCAAACTAACAACATCAAATACCAGTTTAGAATTGGTAATGAGTTCATTCATTTACTAAACGTGTGAGTATTTTTTAACGATACAATTTTGACTCTTTCTATAGAATAGCAGAACAAAACAAACAAAAGAACAGATCTTGTAGTGGAGACTTCAAGTAGAAAACAAAGAGAAACAAGATCATTTTATAAATACATACATGTTGATCCATTAAATCTTCCAGAAACAAATATGAACCCATAATTTCGGAAGTTTTATATCTACTAAAACTTTTTTCAATTATAACGTATGTGTCCAAGTATATGACTGTTGAAATGTGAGAACCTTCCACTGTTCTTGGCTCACTAGTAAATTATACAGAAAAGGAAAGAGCATCCACAATGGAGTAGTAATATCGAACAAGAAGCGCCAGCTGATTTTGGGACATTTAGAGCTGAATACTGTGTCGTTACTGGTAACGTAGGATTATGACAGCGGAAATAGCCTAGAATGATTATTCCTTCACTACCAATGAAAACGTACTGAAGCAAGACAAGGCCTCAATTATGTTTACGTCATTGAAGCAACTCATGGGTGGAGTATCTCTTTATTGAGGAAACTCCTGTTTATTTGGTGATACAAGATTCAAATCTAGTCGGTGGATCCTCCAAGACGATCCACTGAGATTCATATCTCTGTTTCCCTGCGGCGCCATGTTTAAGTGAACCTCGCCGCCGCCCCAAGACTCTATGCAAATTCGGTTTATCCACTGGGAAAAGTTCAACTGCGGGAGAATTATCCGACCTGGCGTGCGCAGACTGTCACCGAATGTTACGTCATTTGCTGTCTCATAAGGGTTAGCACCAGTCTGAAAAGATCTGTGCTTGCTATGGGGCATATAATTATGAAAAGAGAGACAAAGACAGATACTTAAAGTGTAAAGTAGTGGCTACATGCTGTATCCTTTGCTTTTCACACCTTTGAAAAGATAGGCAAGTTGTTAGATAATAAAAAAGAATATGTTTTTGATACCACAATTCAGAAATGAACATCATCATTCTCCGGACAACATAAAAAGTTATCTCAATTGAAATTAACAGTGAGAGTAAACTTCCCTTGAAACGTTAAAAATTGCAGTTTTGTGGTAATTTTTTTTCATCTTGTAATCGAGATGGGTATCAGAAGCCGTCTGCCAGTTCAAATGACATAAGCTATTGCTAAAACATTTGACATTACTTTTAGAAAAGATGACCTGACTAGAGTAGAATCGTGCATTCACTTGTAAGTACGCAGAGTATTATAAATCGTTTTTTTGTAATAATTTTGTTTTTGGAACTTCTTTAATTTTGTCCTTTCTTTGTTTATTTGTGTGCATTAGATATCTATTTGTTCGTTTTTCGACCCCAGATTCTCAAATCAAATCAAACCTGGTCTTTATCATAATTGCAACAGCCATTATCTGTTTTGTAAACTTGGAACTGCAACAGCGGTGTGAGTGATAAAAACAAGGGAAAATCTTTGTTAAGAGAGTTCTCCTCCCACAGATCTGTCCGCATTTAGATGTTGGTGCTATTACAAGTTATTATACATGTAGGGATGATAATCATCACGTGCTTATGCCCTGTCTGACAGAATGTCCTCTCGTGAGGCACCAGCCCCACTTTGGCGCTTTACTTCGTGGAGTAAACAGTCTCACCGAGATTTCACTAAAATTCAGTGAATAAAAGAATAACTCTCAGGTGAAATCAGTGACAATCGTCATTACCCCCATTGCATCAACACCATTACATTGTAGATCACACAATAGTCTGGGGCGCTCTTTTATTCAACCACACTTTGTGGTGTGTAACATACGATTTTATGCGATTCCCACTCGCCTAACCGCGCATGCTACTTAAAAGTTGAAGCAAAAGGTCAGACATTGGGTATGCACTTTTGAATAAACACTCTGAATAAGCACTCTGGATAAGCACTCTGAGTAAGCACTCTGAGTAAGCATTCTGAGTCTGACTTGTAAACTGAATCTCGTGTTTCTGAGAATCAATCAAAGGGATGACAAAATACACAGAAATCTAACATTGGTTATCCAGATTTTCAGATCGAACATATCCGAAAAGGAATATGTATGATGTGTGATTGAACAGATCACTAATACAACTTTACTTATCTGTGAATATTTTTTGCAAATTTTTTGCAACCTTTAGGTATTCGGCCATCCTTGTGGTAATGTCAATGAGTTGGGCAAGATATGTGCTTGTATGAAAGCGAGAAATACAGAGCGTATTTCTGACTGGGCAGTAAGCTTTGATTGAATTTATTCACGTTCGTAAATGTCACTCTGGACGTTGTTTATGTAGTCAAACGATCCTACAACTGTGTAAATAGACGGGCCGTTCCTCAGTACAATGACATGTGACACAACGGAAATAAAAAGACTAATCGGAAACCTCAAACCTAAAATTGGATGCCTCGTGTCATGCAAGAACTTATGGATCAAGATCTAACTCCATAATTGCCGAACGACCAGCGAAAAACACGACGCTCCAAAAAAAAATAAATCTACAGCAAGCCGAGAATGTTACAGTTGTAGATGTGGTGGCACCTAAATCAAGCAGATAGGAGTGTTTTCGTATAAACCAACCATATCAAGCAAAATAACTGAAAAGCCAACATGCTCCTTGTTGTCTCATTATTGGTGGCTCTTTCAATCCCCGTGATTGTGATGAGAAGATAGGACAATTTTTACTTAGCCAATTAGAAGTGGAGGCACTCAAGAGACCAATAACCGAGATTTTAGAACCTGTAAGTCATCATCTTTCTCATTAGGAATCTTTTCACACTCCTGAAAACACGACATTTCTAGAAGACAACGCACAAGAGCCTGTTGCCATTATTATTATGATCCAAACTCGATTACTTTGGTGGCGTCGTGAGTCATATATATAACCAATTGTTCTATTCTTGACGCTTGCCTTCCTTTTCTTGAAGTATTGACCTATTAAATGGATTCGTCTAAGTCAATATTAAGTCAAGAGACGCTCTTCCATTATATCAAGAGATGAAAGCTGAAGTCAAGCGTATTCAAAGCATCAGCTTCAGCAAACACTATGGGTTGCTAGTTACCCTTGGATGCCATTTAAAAATTAGCACTGACATTACTTGTTTGATGTTTATGAAGACAACGCAGAGATTCTACTCGAAACCAACAGAAGGACGTCGTTGAAAGACTCTGCTTTCTTTTAGAACAGCGTGTCTCAACATAGGACCATTGATGATCCATAAGGTGCTGAACCAAAACACGGAATTAAAGTTCACATCGTTCTCTAAAATACTATTCTTCAAAACGAGAAATCAATTATTGAAAAATAAGACATGTCTTTTCAATTGACTGAGAGGTTGTGCAGTAACTGAATAAGTGAATTTGTCTTTTAATCCTCTTCTTTAAGATCGTTGTTTTCTAACAACAGCAGCTTTTTTTGTAGCATTATTTTGCTTGAATCAAATGAGTGTTTAATTTTGATTCTGATTCTCGATTGGTCATATTATTCATGGTATTTGCACTTATTTGGTTTTGTCACACTACTATATAAAGATTGGCTAACCGACTGCTACCTGACCTGAACATTTAATGTTCTTATCCAATAAACCACGCCTCCTTTTACAATATATGGATGGCTCTTACAAAACATAAAGTAAGTGGTGGCTGGAGTTGCATTGCGGCGCGTATTTTTAAGATAAAATGTTGTTCGGAACAAAGAGCTGTATGCAGGCACTTTTGTTTCTGGGGGTGGTTTTTTTTATCATTACATGCAACAAGCCACAGGGGATGGTATTAACCTTTGCCACACGCGCCACACTTCAGGGAGGTGGGGCTTGAGCCACCCGTCACATCTTCCAGAAACCTGATGCTTGGAGTGTGCTAGATTGTGTATTGTTTGTCCCAAACTCTTCATTCGTTCTCAGTTTGTCGTATAGAGACCATATAAGCATAGAGTCTAATATACGACCAATGTTTAATTTGCAACTTCAATGTTTTCTCTTTCTCTTTTTTTGGAAAAGTACTGTTTTATCTTCTCCGATGGAGATCAACGTATGGACAGGAAAAAAAAAAATCAAGCCAAGATAGTCCAGCCGAGAGAAATAGCGTCTGAGGCTCTTCCTGTCCCCGTGACTTTTGTCAACAACAACCTTATATGACATTGCGCAGGGAGAGTTCTGCCTGAAACCGGCCAAGATGCGTAGACTGTGGTTTGATAGTGGTTGCTTTTCTTTAGCAACATATACTATATTACTAATGAAAATAAGACCACAACTGAAAAGCAACATGCCACATTGAAAATTGTTGCAATGATATATATCATTACAAGCTGCCATGATTCCTATAAAAAGACTAGTAATTCTTCAGCTCCAGATTCTTCTGAATAATTCAAGTCTATTGTGCTCTTTTTTGTATCTTAACCATCATAAATATAAAACTTAGTCTGGTTTATATTATACAAAAGTAAACAGAAACAATGGCTTCAGCACAAATCGCCCAAACTGCTACTACACCAAACCCAACTCTTACTTTAAGAGGTGCTCTTCCATTAGATCAAGAGATTGAAGCTATTGTCAAGAGTACTGAAGGCATCAGTTTCAACAACTATGGTAAAGAACACTATGGTCCAGATCCAGAAGGTCTAGAAATATTACCTGAGACTACCAGACAGAGATTATTAGAGTCTGGAGTTGATATCTCTAAAGGTTATCCTTCGAGACCAGACAAGTCCAAGATTCCTGTCTTTGTTGATGAGGCTCGTGCTATCAGAGACGAAGACTACGAATACATTGAAAGAGCTAAGAATGCTGATCCTGAAAAGAAGGCATTATTTGGTGCTGCCAAAGAAGTTATAAACTTAACTAAGCATATTGGTACAGAGATTGTCGGTTTACAACTAGAAGACTTAACTGACCAACAAAAGGATGAATTAGCTTTATTGATTGCTGAAAGAGTTGTTGTCTTTTTCAGAGATCAAAAGTTGAGTGTGCAAAAACAATATGAATTAGGTAATTATTGGGGTAGAATTGAGGTCCACCCTCAATCATACAATGTGCCAGGCTTCCCAGGTACTACTGTCATTTGGGGTGACTATTACACTAAGAAAGGTGGTCCTAAAAGTTTCAAGACTACCAACGATGGTAACTGGGATTCTTTCAGATATCCTATCAAAAGCACCCAGACCTGGCATACCGATTTAGTTCATGAGAGACAACCAGCAGGTATTACTCACTACCATTTGGATGCCATTCCAAAGGTTGGAGGTGATACTGCTTGGGCATCTGGTTATGCTGCTTATGATAAGTTATCTCCAGAATTCCAAAAGTTCTTAGAAGGCAAAGAGGCAGTTTACATTTCTGGACACCAGTACTTGGATAGAAATGATCCTCTTTCTGGTCCTAAGAGAGTGGAAAGAGTGCATCCATTAGTCAGAACACATCCTGCCACTGGATGGAAGTCTTTGTATGTCAACAGAGGTATGACCAGTAGAATTCTTGGTGTTACTCCAGTTGAATCGGACATTATCTTGAACTACTTGTATGACGTTTATGAAAAGAATGCAGACATTCAAGTCAGATTCAACTGGAAACCAACCAAAGAAGGTTACGGTACTTCTGCTATCTGGGATAACAGAGTCTCTCAACATAGAAATATTGATGACCACGAATTTAGTGAACCAAGACACGGTATCAGAGTTACCTCATTAGCTGAAAAGCCATTCTTTGACGAGAACTCAGTTTCTCAAAGACAAGCGTTAGGATTGTCAATTGATTTATAAGCTTTTGTTGAATGTGATAAATATACCCAATGTTTCGTTGTTTATTGTTTTTTTCTCAATTAGTTCTACGTACCTGGCAGACTCTAGTTTAGTATATTGAAATTAAAATCAAGAATAGCTGTTTTTGATAGACAGTTCTTTTTGACTTGTGCAATTTTTTTAAATAATTATATGTATAGATAAATTGACATTATATGATTATTTTTTACCTTGCTTTAATGCGTTTGTTTCTTCAGTACGTACTCTCAAAAAAAATAATTGCTTCGTTTTCTTGGCTGAAAAGTTTCTTGCCACATCTTTACTGCTTGCGATCCATCTCAATGGAGACTTTTCTTGTTTAGTATTACTATCAGATCCCTTTTATTATATCTTATATTGGTTGTGCTAAAAAGTGGAACAAGTATGTTTATGTGCGCCACATACTGATGACAGGCGGACACGGACTTTAAGCTCATTATGGCATATTGTGTTGGTAACTCCGACGACTGAAGAAGAAAGTCTGGCTCTAACGACGACAGCACGTAACGTGCCATGTATTACATCTGTTCCCAGGGGTCCTTTGAGGGTAAAGTATTTGGATAGGTACAGGACTATGGCAATTAAGTCTAACCCAAACAAACTTTAAAAGAAAATATGGATTGTTTGCCTCCCGTTGAGGTTCTTGTTGGCCCCGTGACTTTTGTAAAGAATGAGGGTCAATGTCGCGGAGGGCGCGATTGACAGCAAGGGAAAATTGAAGTTGCTAAAAAATGGGGCATCCAATGAGGCACACTGCTGCGGTAATCAAGCCGTGGTTGCATCTTATCTTAGCACATCACTGAGCATTTAACTAACCACGTGTTTAGCAGCACCTTCGCTATGCAATGTTTAGATGACAAGTGACAAGTGACAAGAAGCAATATTGTTTGAAAGCTGTTTCTTTGTCTTCACCCCCACCAAGTTTTCTAATAGTCCTATCCGAGATCCACAGTCTCTTTTCTTTTCAATGTTGTCTAACGAATTATTAGGAACCTGACATTCCAATGTTCCAGGTTTTGTTCCACAACTCTTAAACCACATTTATACCGATATACATCAAATCATGTTAGTACGATATTCTTATTACTAATCAAATTTTATCTCCAGGTCTCTGTAATTCATATAAATAGTCCTATAGTTTTGTCAACTGTATTAGTGTTCTAGTATAATATCTTGAGAACGGATACTCTTTCCTTAAAATAGTATTCATTTAGGTATAAAAATATACGTAAGTCAATACTATCCTGAGCTGAATCAAAAAATGGCTTCAGCACAAATCGCCCAAACTGCTACTACACCAAACCCAACTCTTACTTTAAGAGGTGCTCTTCCATTAGATCAAGAGATTGAAGCTATTGTCAAGAGTACTGAAGGCATCAGTTTCAACAACTATGGTAAAGAACACTATGGTCCAGATCCAGAAGGTCTAGAAATATTACCTGAGACTACCAGACAGAGATTATTAGAGTCTGGAGTTGATATCTCTAAAGGTTATCCTTCGAGACCAGACAAGTCCAAGATTCCTGTCTTTGTTGATGAGGCTCGTGCTATCAGAGACGAAGACTACGAATACATTGAAAGAGCTAAGAATGCTGATCCTGAAAAGAAGGCATTATTTGGTGCTGCCAAAGAAGTTATAAACTTAACTAAGCATATTGGTACAGAGATTGTCGGTTTACAACTAGAAGACTTAACTGACCAACAAAAGGATGAATTAGCTTTATTGATTGCTGAAAGAGTTGTTGTCTTTTTCAGAGATCAAAAGTTGAGTGTGCAAAAACAATATGAATTAGGTAATTATTGGGGTAGAATTGAGGTCCACCCTCAATCATACAATGTGCCAGGCTTCCCAGGTACTACTGTCATTTGGGGTGACTATTACACTAAGAAAGGTGGTCCTAAAAGTTTCAAGACTACCAACGATGGTAACTGGGATTCTTTCAGATATCCTATCAAAAGCACCCAGACCTGGCATACCGATTTAGTTCATGAGAGACAACCAGCAGGTATTACTCACTACCATTTGGATGCCATTCCAAAGGTTGGAGGTGATACTGCTTGGGCATCTGGTTATGCTGCTTATGATAAGTTATCTCCAGAATTCCAAAAGTTCTTAGAAGGCAAAGAGGCAGTTTACATTTCTGGACACCAGTACTTGGATAGAAATGATCCTCTTTCTGGTCCTAAGAGAGTGGAAAGAGTGCATCCATTAGTCAGAACACATCCTGCCACTGGATGGAAGTCTTTGTATGTCAACAGAGGTATGACCAGTAGAATTCTTGGTGTTACTCCAGTTGAATCGGACATTATCTTGAACTACTTGTATGACGTTTATGAAAAGAATGCAGACATTCAAGTCAGATTCAACTGGAAACCAACCAAAGAAGGTTACGGTACTTCTGCTATCTGGGATAACAGAGTGTCTCAACACAGAATCATTGACGATCAAGAAGGCGCTGAACCAAGACACGGAATTAGAGTTACCTCATTAGCTGAAAAGCCATTCTTTGACGAGAAATCAGTTTCTCAAAGAGAAGCGTTAGGATTGTCAATTGATTTATAAGCTTTCGCTAATTGATATATATACTCTATGTTTCATATTTTATCTTTTTTTAGCTTTGAATTCGTTTTTGTTTGTTAACCTCCTATTTTTCTTATTTTGAAAGTACAATGCTCAACTTTGATAGTTATATTTGAATTGCACTTGTTAACAATATATATATTTGTGTGTATAGTTTTAACGCCATCATATATATGTATTAACCGACCATCTCATGTAAATGTACACGAGCTAACATTATTCTTGTTCGTCAGCAAATGATTTCCTCTTGTAATTACAGAAATTATCTCCCCAAAAGCATAAAATTCCTTTAAACGAGCCATGTAGGTATACGTTAGTAATCCTAACTTTGGAACCTATCCCGAACACTTGTTCATTAATCAGGCTTAACTGCTCCAAATCAGAATTTCTGGGCAAAAACAAGGTAATCTTGTCAGACACACGTTTCAACACAAGTAACAATTGATCTAATCCTAGTGGTTGGAGATTATACAAGTCAAACTTTTCCTGGTTAGTATACTTTGGACCCCCCCACGGTGGTGAAGCAAATACGAAATCCACTTTATATTCCCCACCATCGCACAAATCCCTAAGCGTTTCTTGTGTCACTCGATAACTCTCAGGATCCTCATCCTGATACGTGTCTATCGAGTATTTCCAATCGCACTTCACCATCTTGACCCACTTGCTTGCCTGCGCTATCTTATCCGGACTATGATACACGTGTATATTATTCAATGTACAATCTAAGTTGACTTGGTTGTAATCGATGCACACAACACCTTTGAATATCTTTAGAAAGTGGATTGAGTTACCACCACCACCACAGAATAAGTCGACCACAGTGTTGATGTCAGGATAGCAGTGTTTGACGAATTTGGCTAGGTAGATAGCTAGGTATTCGGGTGTCACACTGTAGAATAACTCACGTGTTAGCTTAATGCCATCGTCGTATTTACTAAATAATCTGTAGCGGTATCTCCAGTATTTAATCAGACTAGGGGGCATGGATTGCTGGTTCAGGACGATAGTGTCATTTTCATTGAACATGCTAGGGAGCTGTGTTTCATTATTGACGGTTAGTTGTTCGGTTTGCGCTTGAGGGGACATCGGTTGGCCACAATTCGAATTAGATAACATACAGTAGGCCTTTGAACAATAATATGAGGGACAATATTTGACAAAGTATAAAAACTTACTTACACTGAACGTCAATAATTCGACATGATTTGATAGGAAAGTGGAACAAATGTAATGTTGGTGTCGTTTGATTTCGGGCAATGCATGTATTGTATCTAGTAGTCGCTCATCTGGCGACGCGTCGCCGATTTAGTGAACTCTTAGTTAGGAAACAGATCCAATATCAAGTTCAATTATGTTAAACGTTACTCTATCCCTTTTTGTAGATGATTCTCCGTATTTGTTCTCAAGCAAGGTTTGCTTTTTTTTCAAATAAACCCGATTTTTGTTTAGATGTTCCATTGATACAGCTGTTTCAAGAAAAATTAGATATTAGTGCGATTTTCTCTGGTCCCTGCATCGTTGATTACTATCTAGCATCAGGTGATACCGGGTGGATAATTACATCAAAGGCTTCAACCGTCGGGTAATCATCAACTCACCAGTTTTACATGTTTACCCAACTATACATCTGTATTCAAATTTTTCAAGTTTCAGCAGTTATACTTTTTGTGTTAAAGATGCAAATATGATTCATTTTAACTACTCTCGTCTTCGTCATCCGCTTTTATGTTTCATACTCTATTCCTTAGATCAAACCGTCTTCGTTTTAAATTCAGAAACAAGTGTTGTAGTGTGGTAAATCTTAGAATACATAAAAAAAGATTAAGTAACGGTCACGTTATACAACCCATGGTGAAAGCGTTTGCTTTGCATAAGCAGACCTATCTCCCTCTCTCTTAATTACTTTAATTGATAAAACTGTGTTTGCCACTGCATTGGGTCAGAACACCACTTTTATACGTCAAGATTGAAGCTCTAGTTGCCTCCTTAATTTTTTGTGGCAATTGAACGTCCAAACACCCAAATTGAAATGCGCCTAATTTGTATTTAGATTGGATTCCGAAATATCGGCAATAACTAATATTCGCTATTTGCGATTTCTCTTTATGTCAAAGGAAAAGCTGCCTATAAATCAGAGTACCTTTTTGTGCTATCTTAGAACTATACGGTAAAAGAAATTTGACAAATACAAAACAACTTGGAGTGGTGCCATTCGAGCCCAGACTTTTTGTTCTGGGCGTCATCATCACCCATTTACCTTATCGCTATCTGCCTTAGAGATGCGACTTTGTAGGAGATTCATCTGTTCCTTTCTTTTTCGCTCCCCAGAAGAAAAAGGAATTTTGGTGAACTTGGCGTATTTATGCAGTTAAGGAACAACATTGCCCTGAACAAATCCTTTCTGCTTTTATACACTTAAGGATCCCAGAGAGACCATTTACGAAAAAGAGGTTTAAGATGCTTTTGTAGTGTACCACCATATCGTGCAATTGGACCCCCATCTCTAAGATTGATTATTTCAAAGGGTCCATTCATAACAGGGTAATTTGATACACAAAGCTAAGATTATGTAAAAAACCCGATAGGCGTCACGCAGCAAAAAGGTTTCACCTGTCATGTATTTCTTCGTTTAGCCTCGCACAGACCCTTATCATATTACCTTTCCCTGTATTCGAAAAATTGACTTTGGACATCTGTTGCTTTTATTTCTCAGTCCTACTTTTCCTTCCTAGAACTGAAGCGTAAGGCAGATAGCTGACAAAATTGGAAAAATGCCTAACGCTGATTTACAAAGGAACAATAGCAATCGCCATGCCTGCGTTGCTTTTTCGCGAGATATGTCTTCTGCTCATAAAAAAAAGCAATGCCGTATTAGTGCGATTAAATGCTTGTTTTTGTTTTTAATTCGACATGGAAGATTGCACTTGCATTAGCGGGGAAATGGTAGGCGGTACTCCTCATCGCTGTGGTTTGTGGTAGGTTATTACCTACCGTAGGTAGCACAACTTGCAGACCAAGAGACGCTCGCCCTTTTTCATTTACGAACCTTAGCAGATTAACTCTAGTTTTACGAATTGATAAATATCTGTTATGAATGTAGTCTTTTTATTCTATTATGTTTATTGGATCTTCCAGTGCTGGAGAGATTAGCTTTGTAATACCATGATAGCAAGATTCCCATACTCAATTATATAGCTGACGTCATTGGTATTGAGAATACTACTCGCTTCCTATATCCACATCAGACAGAAAATGACAGCACCCTAACATTGCCCCATTCCGACCAACTTATTCCTGATATTATTCTAAATGCCGTGTGCCATGCGCAACCACCGCCCAGACTAACGGCATGTGTGAAACAAGCCATGGCAAAGAAAGTGTCAACCTCGCGGGGAATCCCTGTTGTTCTGGCTTCAGTTTCTCCGTTGGAGCAAAATAGACAATTGTTAGCAGACTTGGCAGATTCGCGCTCGTTGCTTTTTTTTTTCGCGGGGCTTCAGAAGGATGATAGTAAAGACCATACAATATTTAAAGGCATTATTATGAGCTGAATGTAGTGCTGTTAATTAATGTAGAAATTTCTCCCGGTTAAGAGACTTTCACTGGACATATGGTCGCATAGAGATACAAGAATCTGAGTATGGTTCAGCCGACGGTTAACAATTGTACAATAGATATTGCCGTATCAAGTCGGGCTGTAATAACAAATCCCGCCCAATATGTTGAACTTCCATATTAGCTCAATTTCCTAGTGGTGAGTTACATCTCTTTGAGTCGGTTGAGCCCCGTGGACCCTCAATCTTCTCTTTGCCAATAAACAACCTGTATATTTCAGGCGTAGGACCAGCTGTGTCGGGCGCTATTCTGCAAACTTGTTTTACATTTGAACTTAAGAATGCCATAAACTATGCTTCGGCTACATACGCATACGTAATCCAGTGGGCCACTTTGTAAACAAGATCTTACCTTTAGGAGGAAGAAAAAATTAGTGTCATTGTAAGTTACGTTTAGGCGAGGAGTGATTTTCCCCTTGAAGAACCCAAAGTAACAGAATAGCGAAATCTCTCACTTGCTTTACCACCCATTATCCCTCCTCCCAATATTTGCGCGTACAGGGAGAGAAAATTGCTGGTTCAAGGAAAATAGGTTGGTTAAACCATGTCAATTTCAAATTCATGTGTAAACACTTAACCTGGCAGCTAATGACCAAGTCAGGTTATCTCCGACATATTTGATCCTTTAAAGGAGATGAAAGACACAAACCATACCTTCACGGGGATACTCGCTGATTACTGATTGCTGATTGTTGGACTCTGGCAGTAATGCCATCTACATCTATCACAAGGAATTCTCTTTTTGACGTCCCTGCGTATAGCTGGTGAGTGGTTCGCCCACACGAGGTGCATGTGGAGACGCAGTATCAGATAAATTTCTTTTTCTAGTGGCTACCAGTGATAGTATTGTTGATTGCCAGTTGCTGGAGAGGTAGTTACCACTCGAGCATTTGCTATCAATGCCTCTGTTATACCATTATACGCTAGATGCAGAGCCTTATTATCTGTAATTTGTATATAATCGTTAGAGGATCCCTGTTTTTTTTTCAGTCGTGTTCCATGAACTTTTTTCTCTAGTGCTTTTGTAATTACTTAAGTTTAGTACCTTGTCCAATTGGTAATCATAGGAATTATTTCAACCTTTTATAACTAAGTTTTTCTCCTATTTATTATTGACAGGATTTTCGATAGAACGTTTACAGATATATACAGGCCCACTCATAAATAACTAAATTAGTCATATTTACGATATGCTATTTAAAAAGGACTCAAGTTCAACCTCCGATGTCGAGAAAAGGCCGGAGTTGACAAGTCAACTATCCATTTTGTCTGTTCACACACACGACTATGCTTTAGATATAAAAAGATCTAACCCATATCCACATGCTTCTGAGACTCCATTGGCTGCATCTGAAGGTCATCAGTTGAAAAAAGAACTAGAACCTCGTCATATTACCATGATTGCCATTGGTGGTGCCTTGGGAACTGGTTTGTTAATTGGTACAAGTTCTTCGTTAGCTGCCAGTGGACCAGGTGGTGTTTTAATATCTTATAGCTTGGTTGGTCTGATTGTCTATTTAGTTATGTGTGCTTTAGGTGAAATGGCTTCTTTCATCCCATTACCTGAAGGTTTTGCTGGTTATGCAAAGAGATACTGTGATGAATCGTTAGGTTTCGCTGTTGGTATTGCTTATTTATGCAAATACTTGATTGTTACCCCAAATCAATTGGTCGCAGGATCGTTAGTTATGCAATATTGGGTCTCTGCCGATACTGTCAACCCAGGGGTTTGGGTTGCAATTATCATGGTTGTTGTTATTTTTATAAACTATCTCGGTGTTAAGTTTTTTGGTGAATTTGAATTCTGGTTATCTTCTTTGAAAGTTATCACAGTTCTTGGCTTGATTTTGCTGTTGTTATGTATCATGTTAGGTGGTTCTCCGACTCACGATAGAATTGGTTTCAGATACTGGAATCACCCAGGTGCTTTTGCCCCATATCCTAAGATCACTCCAGATTCAAAAGCCAAGTTCATTTCTTTCTGGTCAGTCATGGTTACCGCTGTTTTTGCTTATTTAGGTACCGAATTAGTTGGTATCACTTTCGGTGAAGCCAAGAATCCAAGACATACCATTAAGAAGGCTATTAAACTAACTTTCTACCGTATTTTAGTGTTCTACGTCCTCTCTGTTTTCTTGTTAGGTTGTTGTGTTGCTTATAATGATCCAGCCTTATTAAGTGCTAAAAAGGCAAGTTCTTCAGCTTCAGCTTCTCCATTCGTCGTTGCTATTAAGAACGCTGACATTCGGGGTTTACCACACGTTATTAATGCCTGTATTTTGATTTTCATTTTCTCTGCTGCCAACTCCGATTTATACATTGCAACCAGAAATGTCTATGCCCTATCCGCCAATGGCATGTTTCCAAAATTCTTCTCCAGAACCAGCAAGAATGGTGTTCCTATCTACGCCTTGATATTTTCTTCTTGCTTCTGTTTGCTAGCTTTTATGGTTTGCTCCTCAGAATCCAAAAAAGTTTTTACTTACTTTGTCAATGTTGTCTCCATTTTTGGTCTCTTAACTTGGATCTCCATCTTGGTCACATACTTATACTTTTACAGAGCTTGTAAGGTTCAAGGTTTGAACAGAAAAAAGTTCACCTACTATGCTCCTTTTCAACCATATGGTTCATACTTTGCCCTATTCATGTGTATCTTGATCTCCTTGATCAAATCGTTTACTGTCTTCATCCACGGATTCGATTATGAAACTTTCATCACCTCATACATTGGAATTCCTGTCTTTTTGATCTCTTTGGCAGGTCACAAGATCATTACCAGATGTAAAGGTGTCAGACCAGAAGAAGCTGACTTGTACACTTACAAAGATGTCATCGATGCCGAAGAGGAAGCGTACAATCAGGAGTTAGCTGAAAAGAAGGCAGCTAGAGGTGATAGCAAGGGATGGGGTTGGTGGTACGATCACTCTCTTGGTTACCTGTTCTAGATGATGGTGAGAACTACAGTTGAATTGTTGCTTGACTTAACTTCCTGGGTACCCTTTTCAGTCTTTTTATAATTTTATTTATTTTAAGAAGGGCATTTATGTACTTCTCTTTTGGGTACATTGTCCATTCTCGTTGTTTAGAATTTTTACTTTTCATTTCGTTAGTACTTTTCTTATAAGTACATATTTTAGGAGTTGTGTTAAATAAGAATAAAGCTCACGTTTTCTCTTGATGTTAAAACTTTCACAAACTTCTGGAGTCATTTTCCTGAGGGTTTGTTTTTCATGCTCTGTTATGGCTTAAACACCTATAATATACTTTAAATAAAATATAGTATTGTTATAAAGTTTTCATTAACCATCGACTTCAAAATCTTTTAAAACTTTGTCACCCCAGGCTATCATATATGTTAACGAGCTTAACTTCAATGAATACTCAATTTTAAACTCATAAACAAGATAATCCAACAACTCTTCGGATTGCTTCAAAGAAAGTGAATCACTACTATCCGTTACTTTACCATTTTCGTTAAGTAGCTCGTCCTCATCTTTGTATAGATGAGTATACGCATCAATCAATGATTCTTTATAATTCTTCAAATTTTCTTCCTGTTGTTCTTTCGTCAGCTGATATTCAGACTCATTGGTGTCAAATATTTCAAGCAATCTCTTATTTGTTATTTGTTTTGTTCTTGACCCCTTAGAGGATTCTTTACTCAATATTGTCTCCTTAGATATAGACGGCAAAATATTATTATGGAAATTATTCAAGAAATGAGTCGTCGTATCATCACTCCATTTTGCAACGTCACTGAACTTAGAGTCGCTCAGGATTAAGTTCACTGTATTTACCAATTGATGGTCACCAAATTTCCCACTTAGTCTCTGTTCTTTCATCTCATTGTAAACGTGTTGCCAAGTCGTATATTTGAGAGGATTATTGATGAAATATAATTTAGAAACAGCGATAATTAAAGAAACCAATTTTAACTCTGGGTGCCCGTTCCCTTTAATATCAAATTGTGCTTTGTGTAACTTCGTACTAACAACAGACATATCAATAGAGTTGACATCTATTAGGTTGCTGACCATGACTATCACCTCAAGTGGTAGTACGAGCCGCAATACCGTGCGTGTGAGTAACGGGTAATAATTCAATTGATACTGTTTCATTTCGGGCACTAGTCCTAATCGTAACGCAACTTTTTCAAAGTATAAATATAAGGGTAATTGCGGTATACCATGGAAGTTGTTCAATTCTGTGGAAGGCATCGAGGATTTCAAAACAGATGGAAGTACCTTCTCAGCCGAGAGATATGGGATTTTGTAACACAAGACTAGTTTGATTAAATCATTTAAGTAGATAGGTGCACTTATGCGTAAGATTGCCAGATAACATATTATTAAAAGGTCTGACATTTTGACAGAGGACGATGAATTTTTCAGTTTGGGTATCGAAGTAGTAGTCGGTGATGTGATGTTATCGTCACCTTCTTGTCCCTGTCTTTCAGTAAAAGTCTTCAATAAAAACAATGCCCATAATTGTTTCACTATCGTCGTGTAACGCTTCAGATCTAAACCAAATTGTTCAGCGATGCTTTTGGCCATCTTTTTCAATATCGTTTGGAAGCATCGAAGCAACAACCTCTTCAAATCCTCACCATACACAATCACTCTTTCGTTATCCAATGCTAACTGCTCCTTCTTCTGAGACACCAGTAAACTCTGTGTCATACCAGCAATATTTCTGATTCTTCTGGACCGGATCCCGGATTCCAAATGATCGTCTTCGTCATCGATTTCAATTTCTTCCGTGTTCACATGACCGTATTGACAAACAGGATGCCCATTTAGCCTCTTCCAAAGGATGGATGGACAGTTGTCCACCCCACAAACAGGACCTTTCTTGTAACCTCTTGAAGCCTTGAGCATGATGCACTAATGCATGATTACTGGAGACAATAATATTAAATATTTTAGATGTTTATCGGCTCAAAATACATAATAATGTCTCGTGTATTTACATTTGAATTTAAAATCAATATCAGATCAACCTGAAAAATTATTACCACCCGTGCACCACCATTTGTGTGATGCTCTTTGAACCATTGAAATGGTAACAAAATCCTACCACAATCCTATATATGAGAAGATGAAGAACAGGAAGCTAGGAAGGCACCGCTGGAAACCACTGGAAGCTATCAAGGAAACATCCAAAAAGATTACCAATCAATAAACTAAATTATGCTCCCCAAACAGATAATACGAACTCTATCAATATCCAGACCACTTTACAAAAGCAATCCTAAGCTACGTGAATTGATAGAACATGTGAGAGAGGAACACTGGAAGACACAACTTACAAAACAGGCTGATGTTGCTAAAAACTACGACGAAACGGAGAAGCAACTATACAGATTTACAAAGCAGTACAACGAGGAACAAAGATTAAAAGCATTACAACAGCAATCTCAAAGTCAAGGCCAAAAACAAAGACAGGCAGAAGAAGAACCAATGAATCCACATAGATATTTTTATAGGGTGTTAGCTATTCCTTTTTTAAAAGTTGCCGGAATGAGCTTGGGAGCTTACTATTCTTTGATCTATTTGTGGGAGTTTTTAGAAAATGCTGAAAAATCAAGTGAAAAAACTTCTACTACCAGTTCTTGAAAACGAGTGTTACTACATCTGGGCTTCTATGCATATTTATTGCTAACTACACTGATAGCTACAACTGTATATATAATATCAGTAAATCATAACTCTTCTAATGATTTCATCGCGCTTGAAAATAAATGTAGAATATTTTGTTTTATGACTAAACTTTCCTGAACGCAATTCGAACTGCCTTTGAGGAAAGATAAATATACACTGTAGACAAGAACAAAAAAAAAAAATAACTAGGGGAAATAGAAGAACGAGGACCATCATGGATATACCCTCGTTAAACTGAACAAATATTAGGAGAAAGTCCTTCGGTATACAATTCAACTGTATTAAGAACGAAGGGGTCATGAAAAAAAAACACACAATAACGCACCCATCTGTAGACCGGTACTAAGACAAAACACAGGATGAGGCATCATGCGATTACTAACTGAATTTCAATAAACAGAGATATTAGTCGCAATTTAAACTTTGATTTCCTTAGCTAATCTGTTGGAAACAGCATCTAAGAAACCCGTAGTGGTAACAAAATCTTTCTTGTTGATCAATAAGGCTAAATCCTTGGTCATGATACCGTCCTTAGAAACGGTATCCAAGACGGCCTTTTCTAAAGTGTTGGCGAAATCAACGACTTCTGGAGTACCGTCCAATCTACCTCTTTGAGCAATACCTCTGGACCAAGCAAATATAGAGGCAATTGAGTTGGTGGAAGTTTCTTTACCTTGTTGATGTTGTCTGTAATGTCTGGTAACGGTACCGTGAGCGGCTTCCGACTCAAAGGCTTTTCCATCTGGGGTCATTAAGACGGATGTCATCAAACCTAGAGAACCGAAACCTTGAGCAACGATATCAGATTGGACATCACCATCGTAGTTTTTCAAAGCTAAAACGAAACCGCCCTTCGATTTAATCATTTGAGCAACCATATCATCAATTAATCTGTGTTCGTACCACAGACCTTTTTCTTCAAATTGTGGCTTATAGGTTGACTCGTAAATCTCTTGGAAAATGTCCTTAAATCTACCATCATATTTCTTTAAGATTGTGTTTTTTGTGGACAAGTATAACGGTAAGCCTCTGTTTAAAGCCATTTTGAATGACGAGTGAGCAAATCCAACAATAGATTCTTCAGTGTTGTACATAGCTAAACCAACACCAGCACCTTTGTAATCAAAGACTTTAAAAGTTTGTGGAGCTGATCCATCAGCTGGAGTATAAGTTAATTCTAATTTACCTGCACCTGGAATAACCAAGTCAGTGGCTTTATACTGGTCACCATGAGCGTGTCTACCAATGATAATTGGTTTCTCCCAGCCTGGCACTAATCTTGGGATTTCAATAGAACCTGGCTCTTTGTTTTCACCGCCAATAACAATTGGCTCTCTGAAAACAGTTCCACCTAAGATGTTTCTGATGGTACCATTTGGAGACACCCACATCTTTTTTAAACCAAACTCCTTGACTCTAGATTCATCTGGAGTGATAGTAGCACATTTAACACCAACACCATATTTCTTAATAGCATTGGCTGCGTCAACAGTGATTTGATCATTAGTAGCATCTCTTGATGTGACACTTAAATCGTAATATTTCAAATCGACATCTAAGTAAGGCTTGATCAATTTTTGCTTAATGACGTCCCAGATAATTCTGGTCATTTCATCACCGTCTAATTCAACGATTGGGCTCTTGACCTTGATCTTGTCCAATGAAATGGAAGTTTGGGAGAATGATCTCGATGAAGTAAATTTGACATACTTAGCAGTGTTCAATGAAGCTAAACAAGCTGGACGACGTGAAATGAAAGCAATAGAAGACATTCTGTTATGGTTGAGAAATAATTTTCCAGTGTCTAGAGAAATGTCTAAATAACAGGTATGACCTTTCTTCTATAGTCGTATTTATTTTAGAGACACTAGCAATAAAAAATACAAGACTCTCTGTCCATGTAATTGATTGTCGAAGATGACTCTACTGTGAAAAATTAAGTTGAAATCAGACGGACATCGAAACGGACCTGTCACTACGGGCGGGTGGGTGACATCAGCCCTTTAACCGGCGACGTTACCGGAGCGCGCAATCCAACCAATGGATTTTTCGGTTGGATCATAGCAATTATTTTCCGCCTGTATCCATCATCTTTTTTGTTCAGGTATTTATTAAAATATTTAGTTAGATATTAAGGCAAGTACTACTACTATATTCGAAGTGTTAGCATAGTTCATCAACATCAACTTCCATCTTGCTAGCTTCAACCGTTGCGAATTCATTTTGTTGTTTTGGAACTTGTTTCTGCGTCACATAGTCCTTTCTTTCACCCAGCGGCTTATTGGAGATTTCTTCGACTTCACCCCAACGTTCGTCTTCTTTCAGCTCACTATTGACAACTTCTAAACCCAAAGACCCAGAGTTCAACTTAGGCGGACTTACGAAAGTCATGGGATCCATGCCTAGTGCGCTTCCGAGGTTAAACTTAAACTTAGAAGCTTCAGAATTAGTAGACGGCGACAATGGCCATGAACTTGTTGTTGCTGATTCGGTAGTGTTCTGTAATGTAGCTTTCAAAGAAGTCGACGGTGGAAGCCCAATCAGTGTGCTCCTTTCATGAGGTAGTGCTTTTGAGGCCATAGCCGTTATACCGGTAGTGTTTGTAGTCGAAGGGTTCAGTGGAGTTGATGTCAATTTGTTGGCTATGTTAATGACCTTGTGCGTACTTGTTGGGGAAACAAGATTGAACTTCTTGGGATCAAAGCTAAACTCACCGAGTTTGAAAAATTCAGAGTCCTGTATTGAGTAATTGCTATGATTTTGATTATCTTCTTGAGCTGGTTGTTGATAGAATACAGTAGAGCGTAATGGGGAAGAAGTTGATCTTTTTGAAATCATAATATCTTCATTCATGGAAACGTCTGAATCTGCAGGACTCCTCTTAGTTGGAGTAGGTACATCCCATCTAACTGTTTTTTTCCCATTACCCGTCTCATTATTACTCGTAGCGCATTTCAGTTCAAATACAGAAGCTTCTGAGATTGCTCTCCCTAAACCTGCCAGTGATTTGGTTGGCAATCTATCGGACTTCTTAACTGATGCTTTAGTCAAAGGCGATGACGAAAGCCTCTTTCCGTCAGACCTGCCTAGTTTTTTGATATCTGATAGATTGCTAGGAATAACAAGTTGCTCTGTATTGATTGGCTCGAACGGGGACAATGAAGCTAGTGTGTCGTCTTGAGTGTGTCTGCCCGGCGGATTTATAATTGACTCTTTGCTGTCAAAACTTGACGATGGGGCAGATCCGGAAACTGATGAGGTACCCGAGGAACCAGCAGACGACAAAGGTTTGGGAATCATGGTAGGTTTTAATATGAGATTTAAGCCTTCGTTCAGAAATGAGTTGAGGGATCTATTACAGTTTTGAACCATCTCGTTCAACGATTGAGATACATTGTTCAGTGCTTCTTGGTTTTCAGAAGATATATCTAGTAAGATAGCAATTCCTCTCAACAAGTTATCGTATATGAAATTATATGGCGTTAAATGTTGAATTGATTGATCGAATATCACAGATGATTCGAATAATATTGACTTCTCTATAGATTCTTTCAAATGGATGATATAATCTTCATATAAATCTGTATCATACTCAGACCATGTATCTAGTTCTGATAGTCTTCTGAGAATCAATCTAGAACTATCTTTTATTATGAAATCTAACTCAGAAGCTGTCCCATAGTGTGCTTCCAAGTCTTCAATTTGACGAATTAGGACGGATGATAGATGTTCAATCAGCTCGTGCAGTTTACTGAATCCAGGAACGTATGAATCGATCTCATTGAAATCGTGCTTATTATCAAACCGCCTATTAAAGGAGATCAAAAACTGTTCCGTTTGAAACTTGATCACGAGAAGCAATTTCCTTTTGGCTAACATATAAGCTTTAAGAGTTTTCGCTTGGTGATTCTTCTTGATTGATTTTTTTAATTCACTGATTGCCTGCAGCAACTTCTCTTGACATATTTCTCTTTGTCTGGTAAATTTTTGAATACCAGCATCAATCATTTTATTTTCTCTGTTTCGTAGTTCTTCGATCTCTTTTTTCTGCTCTGTTATCATCTTCAAATATGACCCCACATGTCTGCTCAAACTTTGCTGATTCCTTACTAATTTGGTCTTGATCTCTTTAGCACGATCAGCATACTTCAACGTGTTTAATGTCTCGTCATAATGTCTTGATGAAGGCGAAACACAAACAATCATAAATGTTTTACAGTTACCACCCAATGAAAACTTCAACAACCTTGTCAATTTCGAGTCTCTGTAAGGGACATGGTTTCTTTTCCTTGGATCACACAATGCATTTATACAGTTTCCCAATGCTAACAACGATTTGTTAATATTGGCACCTTCGTGCAACCTAGCACCTTTGTTCTTGGTGGCTGATGCACGTTCACTACCAGCTAAATCGATAATAGACAATGTGGCAAACGTGTGTTGCTCGTTAAGATCAACACTACGAGGTTTCTTGATGATATTTATCTGTAAAACTGCATGGGATCTAGAAGACGTAGCATTTGCTTCTGTAGGGGAAACAGTTCTATTTTGGTTCCCAATGACTAACATATCCATGACCTCTTCCACAGATCTTGGTTGCCGCGTAGATAAATTAGTCACTGATATTCTTTTGTTTGCGTCTTCTCTTAATGTCAACTTTCGACTGTCATTAGTTGGATCCAGTAAGTCTCGTATCGTTTCATTGTAAATTTCTAAATAACTCAAGTTCAACCCAATTTTATAAGTGTCCTTCAAATCTTCCATCTTAGTGAATAGTTCCTGTACAGCTAAAAATATTATTCCTGGAGTCTCTGCAGTCCCAGAAATTGTATAAGTTTTACCACATCCCGTAGCACCGTATGCAAATATCGTGCCATTGAATCCTTCAAGTATAGAGTCCAATAGTGGCCTCGTTGTGGATTCAAAAACTTCGTTCTGCGTGCTGTCTTCATCAAATAACTTGTCAAAAACAAACCGATGTTCTTTTATTCTTGAACTATGACGGCCCACCCCACTCTTCCTTGAGTCAGATGACGAAGAAATGTCACCATTACCGTTGTGATTCAATGATGAGGAGGGAAATCTATTCGGGAAAGCGTTCTGTTCCATTGCCACCAATGGGTTTGTATTGCTTGGATCGAAGATTAGCATCCTGTCATCAACTGCGTTTAATATCTTACGAATTCCATGTTGTTGTAGGAGTTTATTGTAAATTGCGCTTTTATTGTTTCCGTCGTTGTTATTATACACTGTCGTGACGTTATTACTACTATTGTAAAATGGGTCATTGTTATCTCCTGGTACTATTAGCGAACCGGCTTCTATTTCAGTGAAAGGCCGTATTCTCACAGCTACTGTGATGGATGATTGTCTTGACATGGTTCTTGCCTACTCTTTAATAATGTAACTTTCGGTGATTCATAGGCCAAGAACTCCTTATTGATCACTTTCCGGAATACGTGTAATTAGTGATGGTTTTAAGGGACGTCCAGTTCCATATGCTCCTGTTGTGAGTAAAGGTCAGATTCCATGTGTAGGATTTTGTAAACAAAAACAAAGACAATAACAAATCTTTCTCGAAAGGTAAACAAAGCGAGTTTTCTATTTTTTTTTGTTTTTGGGACAAACTCACGCTGCGAAATTTTGACAGTTCTTTTCCTTTTGACTGCTTATGAGAGGATGAAGAAAAACAGTATTGTGATTCAGTTCATCTATACAGTAATCTCATGTTTGTCTAATATACGATAGTGGCAGTACCATTATACTTATTTCAACAGGCAAAAATACAAGAAAGTCAAGCAGTGTATTGAAAACAAGAAAGAACATAAATATATATATATATAGAACGAGAAAGAAGTGTATATATTAAAGAAAGATATACAGATAGAAACACCAGAGGCGCCGAAATATACAGAGTAACAAGTCGACATGCAATTCGTAATCAAAACTTGGGAACTAGTTATTGCAAAGGGGCATATAACACTTGAGTAACGTATTTTCTCTTATATCTGACCACACTAGCAACTGCCAGGGTGTTATGTTTGATGGAGGTTGTTGCCAAATGATTCAAAACAACATGATTTGGAATACTTAGAGATCCTGAAGTATTGTCTTTATCTGATTGACTATGACTGTTCAATATAACACTTTCTAAATGTGGAGGTAATTGAGGAGGGATTAACCATTGTTGATTATGACTCCCTTGTCTTTGGTTGTTATCTAATGCAACGTAGTATTCTTCCATGACTTTTGGGTCTGTGAAAATAGGAGGAATAGAAGTTATATACTCATCCGGTTGATTTTCAGGTAACTCATCTTCATCGTGGTATCTAGAATATCCGTTACCCATATCGTCATCATCTTTGGTTAAGCCCAGTTTGGAGTCTAATGTTCTTAAAGAGACTCTAGATTTCGATGAATCTGTATTATTGTTCAACATTGTGTAATCTTCATGCTCAAAAGGTATAATCTCTAAATAGTTGACAAAATGGCCCGCCGTGTCAGTAGCAGTTGGGATGAAATTGGACACTCTAACTTCATTGTCGACAACAAATTTAAACCTATGCGTTCCTGGAGGTAAAGCAATTTGGACACTAAACGAACCATCTTTCTTAAAAGGTCCATTTAAGGCAATCATCTTCCTCCATCCTGTGAAAGTACCCATAACAAAAACTTTTGAACCGCCTTCGGTCCATTTGAAAACTGTTGGAACAAGTATAGGCTGTTGAGGTGGAGGGGGAGGTGGAGAAATGCTTTGTGGAGACCCTTGAGATTGAGTTTGAAGAGGAATTTGATTCTGTTGAAGTTGTTGTTGCTGTTGCTGTTGTTGTAGATCTTGTTTAGATTGTGTATTATATTGAGGTTGTGGCTCTTGTCCAATGTCAGCTTCACTGTCAATGATCATCTCGTCATCTTTTACTCTTCCATCATATGATTTCTTATCGTAATCTATATCATCAGTCAATATCAAAGTAGATTTTCTTCTCAATGGTAAGTTAGAATTAGACGACGAAGACGAAGATGAACCCTGTTGCTGCTGCTCCTGCTGCTGATGTTGTTGTTGTTGTTGTAATTGTTGATCATCATTACCTTCTAACGAAGGTGAATTTTCTATGAATTGAGAACTAGCATTTCTAGAGTCATAACCCAGTTTATCGGATTGCGTCTGTAGGTCAACCATTGAAACGTCTTTAGAATTCGCAACAGAGTCTTCATCGTATCTAGAAGATTCCATCGATGGCACATTAGAATAAGTTGAAGCCGAGTGGTCTAAAGATTGTCCTTCCATTTTGCTGTTTAAGTCTTCTAAGCTTGAGGTGGTTCCAAGGGTACTTTCAGGTTGGCAGTTGATTATTCTAATCGAAGACTGTTGGGGTAGATGATGATGATGTCTACTATGATGACCAGAAGGTATATTTCCCATGTATTTCTTGCAATACACAAGATATGTGATTCTATGTATATCTAAGTCCCACACAATTATGAAAAACTTATCAATATAAGGTGTAAATAAACACTTTTTTTGAGTTGAGTTAAGTTAAGGTGGAAATTTTTCTGTTGGCTCTTGTTTTCTATTATTTATATTGAAAGAGGGGCAAACGAATCTGAGCTTACAAAAATAATAGGATTGATTTTAGCAGCTTTGAATGAAGAGCAAACGGATGTAATCTTTATAGTTGGACAGATATGATCTCCACGTCTCTTTATATATTTGTATATATATATTTATATATATATTTCTTTTGACTTCTGTGGACAGTCCAAATAGATGCTAGTCGAGACTCAGTGCAGGTGAACCAGCTATATAGGTGAAATTGGGTGGAAAAAGCTGCTATCACTCTGCTGGAGTTTAGGTCTCAAATGGCAAACAGTAAAAGAGTGCCTTTAACAAATGAACTAATATTCTATACAATATCGGGCGTAAGTATACAGAAGACTAGTCTATTGTGAAATGTGAAATGTGAAATGTGAAATGTCTATCTGGTCGCCTGCCCATCCTGCTCTTCCTGCTCTTCCCTCCATCTTTTTCACCCAACCAAGTGACTGCTGACTGGCCTCTTTGTCGCTTTGTCGCTTTGTCTCTGTTCTGCTGGGCCCGGTGCATTATCTAATTGCTGATATCATCGACTGATAACCATCGGTCGATCGACTTTATTCTAATTATAGCACCTGTCACGAGTCACATGTACATAATTTTTCCTCGTCTGCGGATTTCGGCACAGCCCGTTGAATCTGAATCTCTGTGCATATTTATATCTCCCTGCTGCTACATGGCTGTCTGTCTTCTGTTTAAACTATTCTGCTAAGCAGATTCTGCTTCATTATACTCCGTATTTCTTTTTATCGGTAACTTTCACGGACGTAGAAGCATAGTCATCAACCACTTGCATCTTTATATATTTTTCTTTCTTTGTTGGCCAGCGGTACAATCAGAAGATAACTCACGCACACGATAGATCCCAATCATATTTGACTTTTGTTTTTTCTTATTCGGTTATCATTCCTGTCATAGAGCACATACACCAAAATGACTATTACCCCAGAAGAAGCTAGCAAGTACACTGCTTTCGAAAAAGCTAAAGATACTATTAATGAGATCTTAGCATCCAGTTCATTGAGTGCAGAAACAGCCACTCTTTTACAATCTCCAAAAATCTTAATCATCTGTGGTTCAGGTCTAGGTGGTATTTCCGAAATCCTTACTGGTGAGATCGTCAAAATTCCATACTCTTCCATTCCTGGATTCAAAACATCTACTGTGCAAGGTCACGATGGCTCTTTGTTATTTGGTGTCATTGGTGAAAACAAAGTCCCCGTCATGTGTATGGTGGGCAGACTACACTTCTACGAAGGTTACACCTTTGACGAAACAACTTTCCCAATCAGAGTCGCTGCCTTTATGGGTGTCAAGAACTTGTTAGTTACTAACGCTGCTGGTGGAATTCACCCACAATACAAGCCAGGTGACCTGATGATCATTAGTGATCATTTGAACATTCCTGGGATTTCTGGTTTCCACCCTTTAAGAGGTGGTAACTTGTCTGAGATTGGTCCACGTTTTTTGCCTTTGTCCGATGCTTACGACTTTGACCTGAGACTGAAGTTCATCAAGTGTGCTAAAGAGGGATTAGGCATTACGAGAAATATCCACGAAGGTGTCTACACTTTTTTTGCTGGTCCTACTTTCGAAACAAGAGCTGAAGTCAGATTAGTTAGAACTTTTGGTGGTGATGCGGTTGGTATGAGTACTGTTCCCGAAGTTATTGTGGCAAGACATTCAGGTTTGAAAGTGTTAGGCTTGAGTTTGATCACTAATGCTGGATTGGCTGAGCCTCCTGTCGGTGCTGTCGAATTCTTCAATAATGGTTGCAAAGAAGTTGAAGCAAAGAGTCAAACTGATGGCATGGCCAGTCATGACGAAGTCTTAGAAACAGCTAACGAAGCAGCCAACGATGTTAAGAGAATCGTTGAATTGTTCGTTAACGATCTATAATCAACGACTTAACACTACATACTTATTAGACTGAAATGAGGATCCTGATATGATATGAAACGTCTATAGAGTCTCATGTCAGAATTGACCAATTTAACAGTTTTAAGATTCAATTACATATAGTTTTTGTTTTGTAATTTAAAGGGCCTTTTTTTATTATGTTTGTCTAGGTATACGTCTAATACTCTGTTCATTAAAAGCAGCGTCCAAAATTTGTTGTAGATAAGAATCACGCACATACTTGCATAGTGCATACCTACTTACTACCTCTTACCGACGGAGACCTTCCCAGCCGCAGCAGCAGCGGCGGCTGCGACCTTCCGTTTTCTCTCATCAGGTCCATCTTCAATGTGTAAATTTTTGATATCCAAAGTCAGCTTTGCAGATGATGACACTGACGACGAGCCGCGTGAATTCACAGATCCATTACCACTGGAATTCATTTGTTTTCTCATCATTTTTGAAGAAGATGGCGGCTGGATACTCATAGCATTGGAAGAAACCGTAGCTGAAACGGTTGCCGAAGGTGGTCCTATAGAACTTCTTGGCGAAAAATTTCGGGACTTTCCGTTTAACTGTCCCGTCCCCGATCCAGTCTGAGATGCCGTAGTAGTTGACGAGGAGGAAGTGGTGGACGAGGGATGAACCACTGAGTCTTTGTTCTGCTTAAGTAACTCTTTGGCTTTCAACAATGAATCAATCCAAGATATATTTCCATTCACCTTAAATCTGATACTTATATTCGAGTTGATTCCCCCTTTCACTAACGTCTTAGGATTATATGCGCTTAAAAAGATCAGTTTGTTAACGTTCATAAGTTCCAAGATAAGATAGCCTTCTTTTAGGTCTTCATCAAATTCATAGTCATACATTGAAACATTTCTGTTTGTTAATTTGATTTCTATTACCTTTGAGTAGAAATCTAATGCTTGTAATTGAGTCGATGACTGTGGGTTTTGTAACTTAAAATCTGAATTGATCTCGAATATCAGTATTCTTGCCATTGATGTAATTATCAGAATGCATGACTTTAAATTCTTGTTTAAGTTCTGGTAATTTTCAGCAATCACCTTATTCAAAATTGTGTCATCTAAAGCCTGTCCCTGCTGCAAAAATTGATTAGGTTTGTGAAATAACTCTGATTTGAAGATATTGTCTAGCTTCAATATGTACTCACTAGTCATCAATTTGTTTGTAATAGCTTTTGGGATCTGATTATCCAGTAAGATCGGATTGATGACTTGTTGCTGCTGCTGTATTTGATACTGTGAGTTCGTCAAGTTAATAGATGATTTCATTGTTCTCTTATGTGACAACAAATTACCAACTGCGCCAGCTGCACTTACCGCTTGAGAGCTAGGTTGAGGTAATCCAACTATCTCACTTATCGTAGGGGCACTAGAAATGTTGTTCCTGCTGCTTGCTGGTGTGGTGGGTTTATTTGGTATCTTATTTTGCTGGTGTGCTTGGAATCCAGGTTCAGGAGCGGAAGGGATTGGCGATTTAGAATTGAACTTTTTCGAATTAGTTGCAGTGTACTCAAAAGTGGTAGACGTCTGTGGATTGTAATTATTGTTCTTGCTTTGTGATTGTGAACTAGAGCTACCTGAATTCGTTACAACAGTAGAACCAGAGGAATTTCTCTCGTACTTGACAGAGTTTAAAGAATCAGAGGAACGAATAGATTCTATCGGACTTGATAGATCAGACTGCGGATCACCTTCATTACCGTTGACAAATTGCAAACTGTTTCTTCTCTTGACTATATCTTCTTTATTGATTAGTGCCGCAGTTTGAACTTGAACTTGAACTTGCTGACTAGAGTTATTATGAACCGGCGATGGTTGAGATAAAGATGGTTTGACAACTGGGAGAGGGACACGTTGTAGCGGAGAGGGTATACTTGGAAAAACTGGTGATAATGATGTAGATGATTTTGAGGCGGAAATGCTTGCCACAGTGGCAGCTTTCTGGGATTTCGCTAGTTGCTCTTTAATCTGTTTGTTCTTTTCTGCTAATCGGTTTGATAAAACTTTGCTCATCAACTGGGAATTATTTTGAGCGTTCGTGATTTGCCGCTTCAACACTGACTGAGGAATAGAAGACATTTTACTTGTTATTTTCTCTCCAGGTTGAACGTAGTATTGGGAAGCAGGTGAGACTGGAGTAGAACTTCTTGCACTATTAGATTCGATGGTCGTAGTGGAAACTGGAGGCGGTTGTCTAGATTGTAAGAGATTAAACAACACTGGATTATAAGCTTCAAGTTTTGGAGCTTTCTTTCTCCATATCATATCTTTGTTGGACCAATTCACGTCATAAAACCATTCTTGCTTTTTCAAAGTCTCAATAGTCATTCTTTTTTCAGGTTCTAATACTAACAAGCTTTCAACAATCGTCTTAATCTGTGGTGGGACAAAGTAGTTTTTAGGGAATTCGTAATCCAGAGAGATAATTTTCTCAAATGTACTATACTCGGTTTGTCCCTTGAAAGGAGGTCTACCTACGATTAATTGGTACAATATACATCCAATTGCCCAATTATCGCATTCGAATCCGCATATGTTGTATTTCAATAATTCAGGTGAAACATACTCCGCAGTACCAACAAATGAACCCGTTCTAGTGGAACTACTCGAATTTTCTCCCGAGTCTTCACCTTCTGCAAGGTTATTATTCTCACTGTTGCTTCTACTATTATGATCAGAGGGTAGTAGTTGGTCATTAAGTGGCAGTATTTTAGCAGCACCGAAATCCGTGACCATCAATTTCCATTCGTGGTTCAATAGTATATTTTCTGGCTTTAAGTCTCTGTGTATGATACCCTTTGAATGTATGAAATCCACCGTATCTATCAATTGTGTCATGTAATATTTAGTCAAACTTTCACTTAGAGAACCCAGTTTTCTGATCAATGAAAGTAATTCACCATTCTTAGCAAAGTCAATTACAAAGTACAATGACTTTTCATCTTGGAAAGTGTAATATAAAGTGACAATACCTGGATGTTTCCCTAGTAGATTCAATGTGTCTTTTTCAATGTTTACGTACTTTCTTTTGTTTTCTCGTTGGATATGTGATTTCATTAGTATCTTAATGGCGTATGTCTTATGATTATGTATTGATATTCCTTTGAATACTTTGGAGTATGATCCCTCACCAATGCACTCAGCAAATTGGAAGTCAACTGCAGATTTTTTTCTCGTCATCAGTATGTGGAAGGGTTCAAAATAGTAAGTATGAGTACAAGAAGAGAAGGCCGCAAGAATATGCTAAAAAAAAAGTATTTGATATATTTCTCAGGTTAATGCTTATATTGTCTATGATGCTGGGGGGTGGGAAATGTATGTTTCAGTAAATAGGACAAACTCTAGAGTTGATGATATTGCGCTTCAGGAATGATAGGCAAAAATGTATAGAAAAAACGGTAATGAAATAGTCTCCTATACAAACATCAATCTCTAGGAGAAGGGAGAGGAGTGGATCAAGTTATGAGGAACGTTTGAATCAGGCGTCTTAAATGAAGAGAATTGAGGTAAAAAAAACAAAAAAAAAACACAATAAACTGCGTAATTTGGTAATTCAATGCAGTACCAGTAATAACAAAATGGCAAAGTTTAGCACAAGGCTATAATTACTCTCAAATGATCTAAGTTTGTTTATTTCTTTTTCTCTTGATTGGGGCTGTAACAAAAGTCAGTCTATTCGGCCTTAAGTCCTGTTTGAGCACACAGTGACGTAGAATATGGGAGGGGAAACGCTGAAACAAATGGTGTCAGTTGGTAGTACATAACACTATAAGCTCCCAAGATTAACTCGACTTACTAATGAACAAGCCATTTACTTACACGAGAGTCAAACTTAATGACTCGCCAAAGACAAGGTTCTCCCCCGGTTCACGTTAACCAGTTCCAACACGCAAACAGCAAATGGTTAAGGAACTAAGGGATCCTGCATTTTACTGAACACATTTGTATTCTGGCAGATATCTTCGATGTTACATAAGCTTATGTTTTTTCAAATCGAGAATAATTTAAGGCCATCATCCATCAGGGATAGGGCGTAGGGGTAGTCTATCATAGTATGTTTATGTTACGTTATAGAGAAAGGGGAGAGAGAGATAGAAGTAATTACAAACCACCCAACAATCTGGTAATGTCATCAACACCGTCAACCTTGGTGGCTTCAAGCTTTGCATTCACAACATCAACAACATCATCAATATCGATCAACTCACCATCGTCACTTTCGTTACCAGCGCCCAAAACCTTGACTCTGACCTTACCTTGAGGGTATTCTTCCTTTCCTAAGATTACCCCAATCGGGCATCCCGATTTTTCTGCAGCTTCGAATTGTTTTCTTGGGTTAGCCTTGGCCTTGTACAAGTATTCACATTCGATCCCTGCCTTCCATAACTTGGAAGCAATAGCCATTCTTTCAGGTAAGAAACCTGTCCAGTCTTCACCACCACCAAAGGACATAATGAAAACTTGTGTAGCCGTAGGTCTGATTTTTTCAACTAAGTCTAACCTTTGTCTTATTAATGAGAAAATTCTTTCCACTCCGAAGGAAATTCCAACACATGGAATAGATGGTGCCTTCTTGCCCTTAGAGTTGGCACCTAAAAACATACCAACTAATTTGTCGTATCTACCACCAGCTGCAATGGAACCAACACCAACGTATTCAGAGGCATCTTCGTCAGATGACGCGGCTTTGGCTTTAGCTTTCTTTTCAGCGGAATCCTTAGGTGGAGCAGACTGTGCAGTAACAGCTTCATAAATGACTCCGGTATAGTAGTCTAAACCTCTAGCTAATGACATGTCAAAAGAAATATATGAGTCGACCTCGAAGGCTTCTAAGTAGTTTGCCATTAATGCGATTTCGTCAATACCAGATTTAGCGGATTCATTAGCGACTAACTCTTCATTACTGTTTAATAAAGCCAATACGTCTCTAATTGAACCATTTAATTTAACAAACTCACCAATCTTGTCAGCAACTTCTTCAGGTTGACCTTTCTCTTCGCACATCTCCTTCTTCACAACCTCCCATGGAGATTTATCTAACTTATCGACCGCTGATGAAACTTTTCTAACATCTTCGTCTTTGACCCCACACACTTGAAATATACCATCTAAGATCTTTCTGTGATTCAACTTGATTTTGAAATCCTTGATGCCTAACCCAGTTAAACCAGACACTAAAATGTTCATCATTTCAGCATCGGGAACCATAGAATCGTATGTTCCAGCAACATCAAAATCGCATTGATAGAATTCTCTCATTCTACCTTTAGTCATTGCAGGTTGGTCTCTTCTGTACACTTTAGCGATGTGGTATCTCTTAATGGAAGAAATACCGTTCATGGCAACGTATCTAGCAAACGGAACAGTCAAATCGTATCTCAATGAAGTCAATTCACCACCCTGATCTTCCAAGTTATATATCAATTTAGAATCCTCACCATATTTACCAGCTAAGATTTCTCTCAACTCGAAAACAGGAGTGTCGATTGTGACACCACCGTGCGATTTGAATAATGACGTTAACTTGTTAAAGACGGCTTCTCTAATGACCATGTCCTTATCAGCCCAATCCTTGGTACCTTTAGGAACCTTCAAAGTGAATGACTGTTGTTGTGACTTCTTACTTTTCTTACCAGCAGGTTTTTGGTTAACAGCAACTGGAGAAGTGGACTCTTTTGGGACAGCAGCAGCCGGAATGGCACCATCGGCTTGTTCAGTAGACATTTTGCGGGATGTTCTTATTCTATATGATAATTTGCAAGCGGGTGATATACTTCTTTTGATTGATTGACTTAGCGAGTTATGTAACATATACAACAAGGCACAAGCTCTTTGGAAGACAAGTTTAATTAACGAACTTTAGGGACTAATGAAAGCACAAAATCTCTATTTCACTTGATTTACAATATGTAGCTAAATAACACAGTGGTATATCCAATACCAGGTAATATTCTGTGGTCTTCAATCTAACGAATCTCCCTGGTTTTGTAAGGGTTTCATACACTGTGATTAGTGACTCAGGTCAGCGTGGGAGTCTTTTGATGAATTTTTTCTTCAGGTGTGTGGGAACCAAATCAAAGCAAAACAAAAAATAGTCGCGTCCATCGGACATTCAAAGCGCTTTACCACAATAGCAGTTAGTTGATAAAAGTACAACATAACAGCTATGTAATTCAAATAAAGGATTTGAAAGAAAATAAAAATTAAAATAGTTTTACATGAGAAAAAAAACACAGGGCAACAATTATGCACAAAAAGTGAAAAGTGAAAAACAGAGATAGAAATCTAATAAAGGACCAGATTGACTGACAGCACTATTTGAATTTTTCAAGTACATATTCTTCCCCGTTTTCTTCGTATTCATCTTTGCTAATAAACAAGTTTTCAAAATCACCTACAGAAGAAGATGTCAAGATATTTGCACCAACCCAAGCGTCATAATGTCTTTCAATCGAATCTAGAGAGATAAAAGTTCTAATAGAGTAATCCGGAACTAATCTAGCTAAATCTTGTATAACTCTATGTTCCAAATTAGGAATATGAGTTAAAGAACCTTGGAAAACAATATTACTCAATAAGGCAACGTACAATGTAGTAGAACCTTCTAAAGCCTTCATTGAGCTCAATATCGAACTACTCAAACCTTCTGAATCTTCAGGTATAGTGATTCCATCCGGTAATATGCCGGCATTTGGTCTGAAGAGAGGTTCGGCTAGTTTGTATTGTTCAATTCCAATGTCTCTGAGAAGTTTCCTGTTTGGCAATTCAAAATCTTTGGTTTCTGTTTGAGAATGAGAGTCGTATTGATGTTGGGCATATGTAGCTTGAGGAAGTTCGGCTTGGTCAGGCTGAATTGGATACAATGAAGCTTGTAATATACAGTCTCTAAAATCCCTCAATGTGGATGCAGACTGATATGTCTTGAAAGATTCATTCAACGATTCATTGGTGTTTCTTAGAAGTTTTGGCAAGAGAAGATCGTCAACCGAGTCTGACGGAAATTTAGATTTAATGTATTCTAAAATGAATAGATTTAAAAAATCACCACCAAATTTTGTGTGTATGATTCCCTTAGTCAATATTTTACCATTGTTGATTGGAGTAACACTAATCAAATCTTCATCAATGTCAACTATAATTGAGGATGACGGTCTCGAAACTGCAAATGATGTGCATAATTGTCTTTTTAAAATGGAAAAGATAGGAACATGTAGCTCTTCAAATGCAACTTGACATGCTTTAACTTTGTTTTTTTTAGTGTTCCATGCATTTTCGGTGATGATAAGAGGCAATTCTTCAGGATTCACATCTAGTCTTCGGTAAATGTACTTCCAAAATTCTGCCATTGCTTCCCAATTGTAAACGACACCTTCGCTAAAAATGGTAAAAATTTGATTCCCTGGGTTCTCTTCTACTTCATCACCAAAGAAATATTTGCCACTATCTGCTGATTGTCTAGAATAGATTGAAGGTAGTGATAATGTAGGTGTATCAAACGTTGACAAACCAGCTCTGGTGTAAGTTGAGTTTGAGTCTATGATAATCGAAGGGAAATCTATGTCCATGGTTTGATTGATTGATTGAGTGTGTGTGGGTGAGTGTGTGTGAGAGTGAGTAAGTGTGTGTATGTTTCTATCGTTTTAATTCACCTGAATACAATTCTAGTGTCGGGCATAACAATCAAATAAACAAACAAACTGTAACATTACCGTGCATCACACTCTTCTTATAGTGAAAACCACAACAATCATCATATTTAGAAGTGAAACGACAAAATCGAAATGTTTGTTTCGCTTTTTACTTTTCGAGATTTGATTCTCTGAGTGAGATAATCCGAAATTACCTGCCATTAAGAGGAATCTGGACTTGTTTTGCTTGCCTGTTGTTGCTGTACGACTTACTTACACCGGTTACTGCTTCCATATACATATTTATTAAACAGAATGACAGATGCAACGAAAAAGCAAGAATATGAGAAGTTGAAGAACAAACTCAAGGAGTCTCTAAACAAGAAGAAAGAGTTGGAGAAAAGCCTTACAAAACTCGAAGAAGACATATTCAACAAGGAAACAAAATACTTGTCAGATGGCATCAATCACGGTAATATAATCAAAGGATTTGAAAACTTCAGTAAAAATGTTTCTTCTTCATCCTCCGCAAGGACTAGAAAGATTCAATTCACTGATGAAGATCGTATCTTTTCGTTGAGTTCAGCTACTTATGTCAGACACCTCAAGAAGCTAAACAGTGGTCAAGCTTCAGTTGGTCTAAACTCCTCCGTTATTTTAGTTGATGACGATTTAGATGATACTCCTGATAGTGAAACTAACACCACTCCAAGAAAAAAGAAATAAAGCTAGGCGAAAATATGATTCGAGACCAACAAGGGGATAATTAAACTATGTTAAACAGCAAATTTTCCAACGAAATATTCACATTTAGGAAATGTCCCTACCTGGAGAGGACTATTTATTATCGTTAACGACATAGAACATGAAACTGCTCTCCTAATTTGTCCCCTGTTTGGAGGAAGAGCAAAACTGGTATAGAATTTGACGCTGAATGCTCACCTCTTGATACATTTGATAGACAGCAACCGCTACTCTTGTTTGTATTTTTAAAAATATGTACACTACTTTTCTACCTATTTATTTATTTATTTATTTATTATTTATCCCTACTCAAACGTGTAATAACGTTAAAAGACGTAGGAAAAACTTTTTTATGGAGACGTCTTCTGGCCATCCTCTGGACATCTGATTCACACGTGATCCAAAACACATGCACCCACTTACTATTCTCTGAACAAATTTTCTTAGCCGAGCAACAGAAACGGAGATTTTTTTTTAAGTTAAAAACGAATTATATGCTGATGGAACAAACCAACTAACGGGAAATTACAGCAACTACAGTTTCTAAAAGTCAGTTAAAGTTACAACAATGAGGCTAACAGCAGAAGATATAGAAAGACTTCAGTCCAATTCGGCTAATATCAGAAATATATGTATATTGGCTCATGTTGATCATGGTAAAACCTCACTATCTGACTCGCTACTTGCATCTAATGGTATTATCTCCCAGAGGATGGCAGGTAAAGTGAGGTATTTGGACTCTAGACCCGATGAGCAACTGAGAGGTATTACAATGGAATCTTCGGCAATTTCATTATATTTCAAAACTGTAAAACGTGCACCAACTCAAGAAACAAAACAAGAACAAGATGAGGCAAAGCCAATAATCAATGAGCACTTAATCAACTTGATTGATTCTCCGGGACATATTGATTTTTCGTCCGAAGTTAGCACTGCATCAAGATTATGTGATGGTGCAGTTGTGTTGGTTGATGTTGTTGAAGGTGTTTGTTCGCAGACCATTACTGTGTTGAGACAAGCTTGGGTTGATAAATTGAAGCCAATCTTGGTCCTTAATAAAATAGATAGGTTAGTCTCCGAATTGCAAATGACTTCTTTAGAAGCCTATACACATTTGAATAAAGTCATTGAACAAGTGAATTCTGTGACTGGTTCATTTTTTGCAGGTGAAAGAATGCAAGACGATATGTTGTGGAGAGAAAGACAAGAAAAGGGATCACTAGAGGAATTTGTAGAGAAAGATGATGAGGACATTTATTTCTCCCCCGAGAAGAACAACGTTATCTTCGCTTCAGCTATCGATGGTTGGGGTTTCAATATAGCTCAGTTTGCAGTGCTGTATGAGAAGAAATTGGGTGTCAAGAGAGAAAACTTACAGAAATGTCTATGGGGTGATTTCTATTTCGAACCAAAGGCTAAGAAAGTTATACCATCTAGATTATTAAAAGGTAGAGCTTTAAAACCTTTGTTTGTCACTTTTGTTTTGGATAGCATTTGGCATATTTATGATTCATGTTTGATTAATAGAGATCAAGAGAAACTCGAAAAAATAGTGAATTCGTTAAACATTAAGATTTCATCAAGAGATCTAAGATCAAAAGATACAAAGCAACTGATAAATTCAATTTTTACACAATGGTTACCTGTCTCCAATGCAGTGTTGTTAACTGTTATTGATAAACTACCTTCCCCTTTGGTGTCGCAGAAGGAAAGAATCCCACATATTTTAGAATCTGTGCCAAGCGCCAACCTCATTGACTCTCAGTTGAGGCACGATATGATTACATGTAATTCTGATGATGGCTTGGTTAGTTGTTATGTTTCGAAGATGGTTTCCGTTCCTGAAGATGAATTACCTCATAATCAGAGACAGGCCATGACTCAAGATGAGATGTTTGAACGGGGTAGATTAGCAAGAATCGCCGCTGCGAAAGCTGCGGAGTCTGCTATGAAATTAGAAGAAAAGGAGGTAGCCACCGCCACAGTCAGTAACGAAAAACAATCAACTGACGAGTTTGCTGTTGTAGATGATAGTCATGGCGCCCCAGATGAGCTAGAGTGGGAATTCGAAGAAACACAAGAAGACGAAGAAGAAGAAAAATTGATTGAAATTAAAAAAGAAGTTTTGATAGGTTTTTCAAGAATTTACAGTGGCTCGATTGAAGTTGGACAAGAACTGACCGTTTTAGAACCTAAATTTGATCCAACAAATCCTGATAAGCATACATCAACTATAACTGTCTCTGCACTGTATTTGTTAATGGGTAGAGATTTGGTCTCTCTACAAAAAGTACCAGCTGGTAACATTGTGGGAATTGTTGGATTAGGAGGCAAAGTTTTAAAAAGTGGAACTTTAGTAACTCCAGGTATTGTTGGTGCCAACCTAGCAGGAGTGAACTTAAATGCTCCACCTATTGTTAAAGTGGCTTTAGAGCCTGTTAATCCTACCCAGATGGATAGATTGGTTAAAGGTCTAGAATTATTGAATCAAGCTGACCCATGCGTGCAAACATATGTTCAAGATACTGGTGAGCATATTTTAGCTACTGCAGGTGAGCTGCACTTGGAAAAATGCTTAGAAGATCTAAGAGATAGATTCGCTGGTATTGAAATAACAGCATCAAAACCGGATATCCCATTTAGAGAAACTATTGTTGCTAATAACGAAGCGAATTCTTCTTCTTCTAAAGATCTTGAATTAGGAAGAGGAGTCTTTCAAGTCACTTTAGATAAATATATTTTAACTTTGGAAACCAGACCGTTAAACCAAGAGGCTACCCAATTCTTGCTAGATAACCATAGAACAATTGCCAAGATTGTTAAAAATGGCATCTCTGATAAAGAAGAGTCGAAAGATGTAGTCGATGGCAACCACCAAAGCAAAGGAGAAAATGAAGTCGAAGAGGACAACATTGCTACCGGTCCGTATGGAAATAGTGCGATAGTATCTACAGAAAGATTTAAAGCCAAGCTGAACGAAGCGTTAGAATCCAATAATAAATTGAAATTAAAGGAAAATATCAACTGGTCTCACTTGGTCGATAGAATTGCCGCGTTCGGTCCTAAAAGAGTCGGTCCTAACATTTTGTTTGACTTATCTGATAATAGCATTAGAAGAATATTCAGTGATCAGGAAGACAAGAAGGCATCAAGATTCGAATTTGAAGACAGTTTACTACAAGGTTTCCAATTAGCGTGTTTTGAAGGTCCATTAGCTTCAGAGCCTACGCAATCGTTAGCAGTGTTTGTGAAATCTATCGAACAAATCCCAGAAGGTGACACTATCACCAACGTCCCTGACTTATCAGGAAGATTGATCTCTGCTACGAAAGAGCTAATACACAAGGGTTTCTTAGATTGGTCTCCAAGATTAATGCTCGCTATGTACTCATGTGACATCCAAGCGTCAGCTGAAGTGCTAGGTAAAGTGTACGCTGTTGTCCAAAGAAGAAAAGGTTCTGTTGTGTACGAGGAGATGAAAGAAGGTACTCCCTTCTTTACCGTGACAGCTAAAATTCCAGTCATTGAAGCGTTTGGGTTCAGTGAGGAAATCAGAAAGAAGACATCTGGTGCGGCTTCTCCACAGTTAGTTTTCACTGGTTTTGAGATAGTCGATGAGGATCCTTTCTGGGTTCCTACCACCGAAGAAGAGTTGGAAGAGTTAGGAGAGGTCGCCGATAGGGCTAATATTGCTAGAAAGTATATGAATAGCATTAGAAAGAAAAAGGGACTGTTTGTTGATGAGAAAGTTATCCAAAATGCCGAAAAGCAAAGAACGTTAAAAAGGGACTGATCGACGCGTCTATAGTAGTAGTTTGTGTACTTACGTAATAGTAATATTATTTGAAGTCGATTATTTGCAAATATAAACTACAGTGAGTGAGTGAATGAGTGAATGAGTGTGTGAGAGTGCTCTTGAAAACAAGCACCCATTCTTACATAGTAAATTACTTCTGGTTCGGATAGTCTCTTAGTATAGCTTAGAAAAACCGTACATGTATATAGAAAACATACACGAGAATGGGGTTTTTTTCATCGTCATCGTCACAGCAGAATAGCAACCCAGAGCCACCGAACAGGTCGAAACGTGAAAAATGCTGGCAATCAAGAGACCTATTTTTCGGTTGTCTAGACAGAATAGAAGTAGTTAATCCTCTAGACCCTAAATACAAATCAAAGATTGATTCGAACTGTCATTCTGAAGATGTTCAGTTCCAGAAAGACTGTATATCTTCGTGGGTGAAGTATTTTAAAGAGAAGCGTCCTTTTGATATTAAGAAGGAGAGGATGTTGAAAGAGGCTGCGGAGCAAAATGCTGAGATTGTGCAGTTAGGTGGTGGGCCAATTGGTAAGAGATAGAAAGGGATGAAGAGCCATTTCTGATGCATGACGTTAGAAACTGTAGACAGTTGACGCTGGTATGGAGCTCTGTAGAATGCATACTGATAAGTTTTGCTTCTACAGTATAAAAGGTAGCTCTCTTTTTTTTTTTTCTGGTTTGTTGCGTTTTTTTTTAGTTTGTATATAGTTTTAGCAATGTTTGTACAATTTATTTATTGCTTTATTTTTTAATATGTGAAATATTTTAGTGTCTAACTATATTAGTAAATTGATACTTTGAAAACGGTCCAGTATAATGCCCTGTGAAGTGCCAATGATCTACGGGCTAGGCAATGACCTTACCTTACAAAATTAAAATCATCCAATAGTTCATTGACTAGTTCATTGACTAGTTCATTGACTACATAAATCTTAGAAACAAACAACTCACAAGTTCATAATCATGATTAATACATAAACAAACAATACATATGCACTAGATATTCTCAATATATAAATGTCCTCCTAAAACAGAAATAGATGAGCATTAATGATATACCATGAGTTTGATATGTCGAACCTAAAAAAAGCCAAAATCTTATTTATGGAGACATTGGAGTTGTTGGACTAAAGAGACAATCTATCCCATTAAGGCCCTATAAGACTCACCACGAAGCATATCCCGGCACAGATTCAAACAAAGGAGAATGTGAATGCGTGTGTTCATGTCCAAGACTCTCAAGAGCGTCACTTAAAGGAGAAACAGCATGAGTATGGTGCTGATGATCTTCATCATAGTATGCGTTATCGTAATCTTCATATTCATTATTTTCTTCGATACTATCATGATAAATGTGGTTAGGATGATCGATTGGGTGATCTGCCTGCCCTACTCCATGGCTGCTAACATTGTTTTTAAGTGATGGTCTTTCATTGTTAACATGAGTAGCTGGATGAGGATATGGCTTATGATGGTTCTGGGCATGATTATGACTCTGGTTATCGCTATGGTCATGGTCATGGTTGTGATTTTGGCTGTGGTCATGGTCATGGTCATGACTATGGTTATGGTTATGGTAATGAGGATCCATATGATTATTCTTATGATTTCTCCGAAATCTTCGTCTTTGTGAATTCACACGATCCTCTTGTTCCAAGGTTTTCTTCTGGAACCATTTGATCAATTGAACTGGTTTCTCACCGTACACTTGCTCAAATTCACAGAATTGACAGAGCCATGACGAGGTAGGATCTCCATTTTTCGTTGGGATGAGTTCACGTGGTTGTTGGCTATACTGTCGTTGTTCTCGCTGTATTTGTTTGGCTGGACGCTTGGATTTCGAGTTCTTTTTCTTTTTAGATTTAGAATGTGACGATGATTTCATATGACTATGATTAGTTCTTTCAGAGCCATCAATGTTGTTGACGTCATTACCACTCACATTAGAGTTTGAATTTGGCCTTGAGTTGGAATTATTATTCAGTGAAGTGAATTCATCATTGACATCTTCGTCTATATCATCTTCATCACCAACGCCAAAGAAATTCTTCTGTATGGTCTTAGCCAACTCATCCGCAAGCTCTTGTTTCAAACCATCACCACCGATACTTCTATCATTTCCTGTCTCCGATCTGAATGTTTGTAGAGCCTTCATTAGCTGATTGTTGAGTTCCCTTTTAATTACATTATCTGGTCCGGTGTCCAATAATTCACCGTTCTTGTCGTACTCGAAAGTCAATTCACACGATGCCTCATCTTCTTCAAGTTCAAGTGTCGATAATGATGTGTCAAGCATTTGACGTGTCGTTGTTGTTGTTGGATGAGTTTGTTGTTGTTTCTTGGGAACTTGTCCTTCGTGGGTGGTATAATCAGTTATTTGCGAATCGACTTGTTTTTTCTGTCGTTGTAAGTGTTTTTGTGAGGAGTTTTCTTGTACCTCTTGATTATTCATGAAACGTTCAATTTTTTCAAGTTTCTGCAAAAAATCATCGTTGTATAGTTTATTGTGCGTAATGAACATGGTCATGTCTTGAATATGATCTCGATTGGCCTTTCTAGGGTATTTGAAAGATTTATTATTAACAATAGTATTGTTCTTATCTGTAGACTGGATAACTTCTCCTTTTTTATCTTGCCTTTTCAAACGACGGTAAGCTTCTCGTGCAACACTAAATCCAGGAACACCAATCTTTCTAAGATACTCTAAATAATTGTACAATTCGTATGCATCTGAGACATCAACTTCGTTGCGGTGTCCAGTGGAATTTTGTTGGTCAGAGTCATTATCATAATATAGTGTTTCTGCGTTTTGCATATAATTATTCTCTCCAGATGCATCTTCTCCTAGGCGATTCTCCAACTCAGCTTTGAGTAATTCCCCTTCATCTATGTCTATCCCTGAGTCCGGTTCATGTTCGTAATCAAGGTTGTCATAGTGGTAAACGTCCATATTTAAATCTTTAGGCACTGTCGTTTCGTATTGTAGATCGATTTCCAATTCATTATCCCGATCTAACTTGACAACATTTTTGCTGATTTTGGATAAATTCAATTTAACTCCAGCTAGATCATATGTTTTTCTTGGGTCTGTTTGATGTTTTTCTAATATTTCTAATCGATTCTGTTTCACTTTCAACAATTCGATTTTTTGTTTCAGTTTCTCATCTCTTATTGCCATCAATGTTTCTTTTAATGTTTGGTCGTACAACTCTATTTTTTTTTGGATGTCAAGGTAATCATTGGAAGGGAATGGCGTGAAGTTATGAGTGTCGGACGATTTACGAGTCCCATTCTTATTGTTGTCAGAGTTAGTGGATAAGCTTGCCATTTTGGCGGATAAAAATTGTTCGAACTTCTCCGTGTCTGTCATAGTAGCGAGGTCCCTCAAGAGCGATGTATCTTTACTGGTAGTCATGATGAGATGTTATTATATTATAGAATATGACATATAGAGGTGGAAGTGAGGGGTTGAGGAAATTAAAGAGGAGGAAAAAAAAAACCCAATGAGACACTGCAGACAAATTGAATTTTAAAGACAACTGTATATCCACTGAAGATAGATAGAGACAGTATAAACGAACGAAAGCACAATTCAGGTAAATAAATCGATTGAAAGCAGGTTAAATTAAAACATCAAAATTTTCAAATGCAGATACAGATGCAGATTTGAATCCAAGGAATATCAACTGATTACATAATAATTCTGTTCTTCGTTTCTTTGAATGAGTTCTGGGCTGTGCTGATCTCTGCCAGGAGTTCGTTTTGGCGGGCGCGGAAAAGCGTCTCGCAGAGGGAAACGACGGCGTTTTGCAGAGTGGAGGGAGACGAAGAGGACGAGGAAGAGGAAGAGGAAGAAGACAAGGTGTTGTTGTTGTTGTTGTTGTTGTTGTTGCTGTTAAGAGTGGGAGTGGGAGAAGAGGAATGGATGTTGTTGTGTCCATCTCCATCTCCATTAAAGGAAGAAGACACCGCTGTGTTTGGATCTTCAAACTCTTCCCGACTCAACACCCGATCAGTTAGTGCTCTTTCCAGCAGTAGATTATTTATCAATTGGAGCAATTGGGACTCGTCCATTTGCAACTCCACATCTCCATCGGAATTTTTCATTAGTGGATGCGTGAGAAACTTTTGTAATATGATAGGTAATTTGAAGTCTTTGCTCGATGGAGAGTTGATCGTGGCAAAGAGTATCTGGCTGAGTAGGAGAAGTGTCTGAGTCGTGTATGATGATGGGGATACTATCTCAATTTGAAACGTCATTGTAGAACTTGTTAGGTACACGTTTTGTCCAGTCTTATGGAATAGGATATGGGAGTATGATACAATGCTAAATACTAATAAGACGACTAGACATCTTGTAAAACTAAGGAATAAAACAAGTAGAAAGAACTATCTACATATATATATCTGAATCTGAACAAAGGCACACAGAATCGGAACGCACCTCGTCCTGATTTTTTTTTTGTTTGTTTAGTTTTTTAAACATTGCATCTCAGATTGGGTTCTGTTTATTTTGGCTGAACTTGTTTCACCCCGTCATACCTAATGATAAAAAACTTGTAGTTTCATTGTCACTGTCTGTACACCGACAATACTTAGACAGATGCAATGCAACGGTCAGATGGTCACTTTGATGACTTGCTTTTTTCATTGGAACACAGTTTTGACGCCTTAAATCTCAACAATAACAATTCTTTTAATACTACTACTACTACTACTACTACTGGCCCATCTTTGAAAAGGGAACGAGAAACAAGTTATTCTGAAGATGATGAAACGATTTCAATTTCGATGGACCAGTCCACAAGTACCAACCACCCCAATGCTTTGTCAAGAACCTTGCTATTACACTCTCCAATTAAACAACGATTATCCTCACTAAACATCAATTCTCAGCATCAATTTGTGTCTCGTATACCGACACGTTCTGCGTCCACTAGGAATTTGAATATCAATAATAGTTGCAACAGCGACACCAGTATTGGTGACATTAGCATGAACTCTAATTCTTCCAAGTTGCCTGTGTTATCCAGTGTTCCCAGACCAGCACTAGTATTGCCGATACCTTCGTCTCAGTCAGTTCATCAGAAGCTGAATGTCAGGAAACTTAGACAACGAGATCAGGTATCACAACTCGGATTATCTAGTAGTAAGGATAGAAGATATCATAGTGACAACCATAGTTCTATGGAGCCAACTTCTTCAAGATCTACTGTCATTCAGCAGAATAGATTTGTTTCAAACAGTTTCCAAGTGAATATTCAGCCGTCTCCTAAAAAACTTCCTACTTTAACATCATCATCGTCTGCTATACCTTTAAGCGGCAACCATACTAAACAGCAAGGACGAATTCCGAGATTTACTTCGATATATTCCGGCTTGAATAAAACGCCAAGATCATTGAGCTTAAACCAAGATCATGCTCCTGGCACCACGCCGTCGTACTTGAAACCTACTAGCGCATTTCTTAACAGAAGCTCAAGAAGAACCTTCGGGAAAGAAAATCAAGCACCAATCTTGAATAAAGATACTCAACCCACTCAAACCACTGAAAGAGGAAAACCTGTAGGTAAGAAATTAAGAGTGAGGTCGATGGACTATGTCTCATCACTGACTTCCTCTTTCCCTCACTCAGTATCTTCCAATGCTTCTGTTCGCCCTGGATACCCTTCAATTCTTGAATCACCATCCAAGAATTCCAGATCATCATCGTTATATTCTATTAGCTCAAGCACACAAGATGGATCATTCGCTAGGACTAGTTCAAGAATGATTAGAGCAGGTAAAAAACACACTGTCGCAAGCAATGATCATTTGTATCATTTGATTCTTTCCAATTCGAAGACATCAAAAGCATTCATTAACTATTTGTCTTCGTTATTACCCTCGTCTTCTTCTTCCTCAAGAAATTGTGATGATGAACCTTCGTTAGCTTACAGCTCTACAGATTTAGCAACGAGAAGACCAGACATGTACTCGAACCTTACTGTCTACGAACGTGGTGAGATTATGAAGCAACGGTCTATATATTTCACTGGTAGGAATAAAACTTTGAAACAATTAGACCATGTAACTTCTAATGGCAATGATTTCTCGACAAATTTTGGTTTTGATAACGCTGATAAAAATTATAAATGTGTTATTGGAGATCATATCAATTATAGATACGAAATCTTAGATTTATTAGGAAAGGGGTCTTTTGGATCGGTTATATCAGCTAAAGATTACAAACATGGTGGTATTGTAGCTATAAAGATAATTAAAAATGAAATGGAATGGTCACTACAAGCAGTAAACGAAATAAAAATCTTGAAAAAATTAAATATGAATACAGAAGCCAAACAAAACAACAACAACAACAACAACATAATGAAGTACCTTGAACATTTTAATTTCAGGTCTCACGTTTGTATTGTCACTGAATTGTTATCTATTAACTTATTTGAATTGATTCAACTCAACAAATTCAAAGGTTTTGATCTACAATTAGTCAAATCATTTATACACGATATAGTTACAGGGTTACTCTATATTCATCAATCTGGATTAATACACTGTGACTTAAAACCTGAGAATCTTGTGATTTCTCTCAATGCTGCCGATAACGACATACATCAATCTGATAAACAACAACAACAACAGCACAAATTCCGAATCAAGATAATAGACTTTGGCTCATCATGTCCAGCCAGCGAATTAAGCTTTTCATACTTACAATCCCGCTACTACCGTGCTCCAGAAGTGACACTGGGTGCCAGATACGACAACAAGATTGATATCTGGTCCCTCGCCACTATTTCCTATGAACTATTTACAGGTGAACCATTGTTCCAAGTGAATGATGAATACGAGTTGCTCCACGAGACAATTGCATTATTTGGTCCACCTTCTAGAAATTATGTATTAGGTTTGAGAGTTGAATTGAATGAAATGGGTCCCATTTGGAACTATAATAATAGTTCTGGCAAAGAAGGTGGTAATGTTGGGAATGGCGAGATCAATTATGACACTTTGTTGTGGAAAGGCTTCACTTCCGATGGATTGATCAATTTGAAGTACTTACGCGATAAGAAACCAAATATGAAGTTCCGCTCTTCTGTGAAGAGCCTAAGCCATATGTTAATGAAGTTTAATAGAACTAGAGGTTTTGCAAGTGAGTCTGATATTGAAAAATTTGTGATGTTTTTGGAAGGTTGTTTTATTTGGAATAAGGTTAAACGGTTTGACTGTGATAGACTGTTACGTAGTGAGTTCCTGGATTAGCTCTGTGACAAAATCTGGGTCTTATACGCAACTCAGAGGCTGCGGACGCCGGAATAATACACTGAACATTTTTTATTCTACAGTCTCTATAAGTTGCAACAGACGATATATATTGTAGCATAAGCTGTGTTATTGAAGTGATTATATATGTAAGAACACGAATAATAACAAAAAGAGATTGTAAAAAATAAGTAACTGGCAGTAGCAGGTGTTGTACAGGAAACTAAATCTACAACGATAGTTTATTTTTTTTATTTTTTACTTAAATAGTTTTTAAATTTTCCACGATTTGAAAGATGTCATTTGCTAGTACTTACATCTTGAACATCAGGATGTAGATTTTTGTTCCATATATGTTCTTTTACGACCAACTCTATTTTTAAACTCATTAGGATTAACTTGCGTCCCGTTAACATCCAGCCAGAAAGTAGTTAACTTCAGACAAATCAATCAGGCGTTTCTCCACATTAAACAAACAAAATACCCCTTTTTCGGAAGCAGTAGCCGCTCTGGTGCACAGATGTAAAACACTATCAGTTCAGTGAGCAACCTTCTTATCAGTTTTGATTGATCTTAACAAGGGTAGATTTCAATTATTTTACATCTTGCAGTCTCTTATCTTTACATCCATTAAACAACCACCAAATAATTAAGTACTATATATAATCGAACAAAACTTACAAAATGTCATCAGGCAGTGGAGGATCTTCACGCTCATCTTCTTCAACTTCCCGGCCCATGTCATCCACAAAAAAACTGGCAGTCTCTGCGATATCCGAGCTTCATGATAGATCAAACAATTTTCTAGCGAACAATAGAAGAAGACAAATGTCCCTCGCACAATCACAGACAGACAAAGACTTGAAACCATTAGCTTCTCCAACAAGGACGACGTCGAATGCTCCAGTTGGAGATAGAAGTAAGAGGGCAGCTTTAGCTTCCGTGATATCTTCTTTATCGTCGATAGGTTTGGATAAATTGAGTTCTCTTAATGAGCACGAGTTATCAAAAGAATTAGAGGGCAAATTAGCAGAGGAGTCCGAATCAGAGACGATTGATAAAGTACATTTCATGGACAAAGTAGTTAATATCATGGTTGATAATCTATCTGGCCGTTCTCGATACCAAGAAGACAATAGGATTAGTTCTCTGAAGGACAGATTGAAAGATAAACACCGAGTGGACAGACCACCATTGTCTATTTCCAGACTAACTTCGAATTTCAAAAAGCTAAGTTCCAAGATGGATATAGTATTCAGTTTCCAGTATTATTTGATACATATAGTGTCCTGGGATAAACCTTCATTGACTTTAACTTTTTTGATTTGTTATACTTGGGGTTGCTTATATCCATTCTTGTTCATGGCTTACCCTTTAGTCTATTTAATTACCGGGATAATGATACCTAATTACTTATTTCGACATCCTATCCAAAAACCAGACATTTTGCCTACGCAATTAAGAGGCGATTCGAATATGTTTGGCTTCTTGAAAAAAGATAACGAATGGGAAGCTAATAAGAAAGAGCTAGATCAATATAGGACCAAATTTTTGGAGAAAATGTTGAACGAATTTCAGAATACAAATGATGATTTGGTTTCTGTTAGTTCTATAAATTCTTCCGACTCTGAACTTGAAGACAATGGGAATGGTACTACTACTGCTAATTCATTATTATATGATATGATAACTGCTGATAGTAAAACTAATATGTTATTTAAAGTTATTATGGAAGAGGACAGTATTCTGAAAAATGATAAAGATTCATCAGTCGACCTTGCGTCATTGAACACGGGAGAGAATAACAAACCAAAGAAAAAGGGGGGAATGGTCAATAAAGTTCAATTACTAATCAATATGAGAGACTTACAAAACTTGACCAGTGATCTAATTATATTGATGGATAACTTTGAGAAGTCAGTGTATGAGTATTGTTCTTTCAAAGACGAAAAGAAATCAACTCGATTGATATTCAACGTGTTGTTTTTAGTTTTGATTATTTTAATTCTGGGTCCTTATATTCCCTGGAGATGGATAATCATAACTTCCTTATGGGTTACACTATTGATGAATCATCCAAAAAGAGCCGAATTCTTGAAACAGTTTGCTCAGACATATGAAAACAGTAATAACAGTCCGCTTGAAAGGAACGAGAAGAAAACACCAAAACAACTAAAATTGGAAGCAAAATTGAAAGAATTAACTAGTCTGATAGTTGACGATTCTGTTCAACGAAGATTTATTGAGATTTTCCAGATTGAAAGACAAGACTTGATTAATCCTAATTTGTATGAACCTTACTTATATTCTACTTCTATCTTTAATCAATCTGATGCGAGAAGAATTCAAAGGAAGAAGCCAAGAGGAACAAGTAATTTGCAACAAATTCAGCCTCCTTCGTCAAGTTGGAGATTCGTTGATGACGGCAATGAAGGGTGGGTTGTTGATCAGGATATGGAAAACTGGTGTATTGAGAACAATATTGTCAATGAGATTTATATGGATGGCGGATGGGTGTATGATCATAATGGCGAGTTTAGACGGAAAAGATTGATTAGAGAAGTTGAGAGGTACAATAGGCCTATTAAGAATGTACTTTAGAGTGATATATTTTTATGTAGTAGATAGTAGATATCTGGTAATGTTGTTTTTGCGATGTTAACAAGTGGAAGCAGCTTATTATTAATTAACTTTAATCGTTTAATTGTTAATCCCTTATTCCGTTAATCTTCTAAATCTTCGTTTATTATACCCTCAAACAATCTCTTATAGCATTCGTTCCTAGGATTATTGTAATGTTCATAAGGATCAACCTTCTGTAACACGTCTCCACATAAGTTACAAAAATAGTGGAAACACCGAGTACATGTCATTTTATTGCATCCTTCTGACCTCTGCACCACTAATGAGCAAATTGGACACCTTGTTATACCTGAATTTTCTGAAAGAATCAATTCTTCGAACAAGCTATCCGAGATATACTCATCGACGGCCAACATCATAATTTTTCTTCCGTACTTGTAAGATAAGTTTTTCCGTACTTGAGAATCCATATCGCTTTCAATCCACAGTTGAAGATCTTCAATAGGGATTTTCCCCTTTGTGAAGGTTCTACAACTGTTTAAGTTTCCATGCCACGAATGCAAGCAACTGAAACAGAATGCCAGCCTACAGAAAGGACATACAGCAAGTAATTCGTTTTCGTCTTTTCGTATAAAATAACTTTTGCAGCTAATTCGAGGACATACAGCGACTCGAAATGGGAACAACCTTCGGTATCTTTCAAATTGCTGAACTTTGAAAAGGTGTTCAAATCTTTCTATCAAGTCTTGAGATAAGAATTGTGCTAAGAACTGAGAAGTGACGGGTTTTTCGAAAAACTCCTTTTCATATACTTCCAAGTCTTGGTCCTCTTCGGAAAGACCTTTGGATAATCTCTCGTTTCTCTTGAAGAACTCCTTGGTACATTCAAATGAAGGACAATGTATGTTATCAATATCTCCTGTTTGAATATTAGTTGTAAAATAATTGACTAGGCAATTATCACAGAAAATATGTCCACACGTCTCAAATTTCTTAGAAATAGAACCTTTCCTATCATCCTGACATATCTCACAGGTAAATGTTTTCAAGTTAAACTCCTGTTTCTGTCCCACCCTGTCAGCAAGTATAAAACTGTTGTATTGTTTCAGATCAGTCAACTCAGATGGTTTGATCAAATCGAATATGTGGAACGCATGCTCGGATTCCGTCTTCAGGTAATCTATCATGCTGAACAAGATTGTATCATGCAGTTCTTCCCATAATTCAACCAATTTACCCTCAAGAGCGGTTATTTCAGAGGCAGTTAGCCAGTTATCAGTCGAACTTAAGGTAACCTGTGGAGGTTCTTCGTACGGGTATCTCTTAGGGAGTTTAAACCGGAATATCAAAGACGGCAATCGAGTCACAGTATTCTGCAAGTCGTCCTTCGCATAAAAAATCTCTAAAGGATGTGCTAAGTGAATGTCAATGGGTACATACCCAGTGTTATCGGTGATAGAGATGTTAGCTTCTGGGAAGATGGCCAGTAGACTCTCTAGCTCCTCAGACACGATATCATAGTCAGCGTCAGTCATCTCTTCTGTCATATTTTGCAAAGTCTGTCAAAGCATCATACTATTTTATATACTCTACTGTGTGTATTGCAACATGTTTAGCAACGAACAGTCCCAAACTATCACTGACAAATGGTTAATGTTCCAGATGAAAGGTTTCTCTTTAAAGCTATTTATTTGCCTGTTACTGAAAGAGAAACGAGATTAGCCCTATCGACCGCACATATGTTTGCGTCGGTCTTTTTTCCACTTTTCGTTTCTAAAGAAATTGAAAACGTATATCATTCTGAGCTGGGTTATTGTAGTATAGTTAGCGTAGAGTTGGCTGTATCAGTGGCATACAGAAGAAATTACGGATCTCAAACCGGCATAGCAAGTACTTTAGTGTAGAGATCACTAATATGTCGTCCGATCAAAGTAAATTGTCCAACTTGGATAAATCCAGAAGTTTCATCAGAACATTCGATGCATTTCGTGAGTATCAAAAATATGACTATGGGCTGCTCGTCCTAAATGTCATTTATTAGCTGAAATTATAGCCTTAAAGAATCAGCTAGACTAACATAAAGCAATGCCGTTTTTTCTTTTTGCCGCAAAAAACTATTAATCCAGCCAAAGTTCCACCATCTCAGCAAATAAGGTCCTCTCGAGGTTCCTTATCATCTATCATGACATATGTGTTTCTTTTATTCTTGATCTGGGTCGAGATCGGTGGTTACATTGACGGTTTTGTCGATCATCAATTCTCGGTAGACGATATCGTCAGAAAAGACCTGCGATTAAATATTGACATAACGGTGGCTATGCCATGTAATTACATACACACTAACGCAAGAGACTTCACTGATGATAGACTATTAGCAGGGGAGTACTTGAACTACCAAGGGACAACATTCAATATTCCTCAATGGTTTTACAGTTCGGAAAAGAAGAAAACGGTGACTCCTGAACTAGAAGAAGTGCTAGGAAGAGCGATGCAAGCGGAGTTCAACACTAAGGGACTTCACTTAGATGAAGGTGCTCCGGCCTGTAGAATATATGGTACTGTTCCAGTGAATAGAGTTCGTGGGGACTTCCATATCACAGGGAAAGGTTTTGGATACAGAGACAGATCGATCACCCCTGTTGAGGCTTTGAATTTCACTCACGCTATCACTGAGTTGTCATTTGGTGAGTTTTATCCGTATCTGGACAACCCGTTAGATATGACTTTGCAAACCACGGAGACTTCGATACGCACATATCAGTATCAACTTAGAGTTGTTCCTACATTGTATAAGAAACTAGGGCTGGAAGTGGATACGAATCAATTCTCTGCTAGTAGTATTGTCTCTTCTGGAAAGTACGTTCCTGGTATTTTTTTCAGATATGACTTCGAGCCGATCAAAATGATTGTTGAAGAAAAAAGACTGTCGTTTTGGCAATTTTCAGTGAGGTTGATTACTATTTTAGGTGGCATTATGGTTATTGCCAGTTGGTTGTATAAAGCCGCTGATAAGTTGATTTTATTAACGTTTGGTAAGGAGTTTCTTAAAAGGGGTGAAGAAAAGAAGCAAGGCGGGCTACTTGACGTTGTCGAAGATTTCGAAAGTATTTAGTGCCCTATAGCTGCATTGGCTATAAAGTATATAGATATGTGGAATCATTTAAACACTAAAAAAAAAAACAAAACAACCAAAACATTTAGCCAGTGGTGACAACTTCTGTGTACCTGATGTACTCATTGTCGTCGAATGTTATAGTATCCCAATATTTGTAAATCATCATAAATGAAAACAAGTTACTTAAGGTGCTAAACACCAGCCCGTCCACATAATGATTTAATTCATTACATATAGTATCACTGAAAATATATAGTATAGTTTGTGATGCTGTGAAAAAGAAAAGAGCAAAGCATAGAGCGCCAATTGCCCACCAGTTTATAACCAAGGTGAAGAAACAAATGATCAATTGGGAAATGAGGTACATTGATAAAAACAGGCCGTTCACTATGATGCTCGCAACGAACAAGGTTGTTGTTTCTCCATTATGTATTACCGTCTTCATGTTGAAGTCTGAGTTTTTGATTATGAATGTTAGTTGATTAATAATGAAGTGTCCTATAAATATCAAAGCAGAACTAATGTAGAGGAAGACCATTGTTTTAAAAGAACTATCCTCCCAGAAATTGAATCCAGACAAACCAGCAAAAAACAAAGCATAGCAACAAACACCAATCATACTGAGTTGAAAACTGACAAAAACCTTGAATGCCTGAGAACCTATAGGAAATGCCCCACCATCAACTATCCCTGACAAGACGGCTAATGCAAACAAGCAGCCAAAAAAGAACAACATTTCTTTTCTTCCTATTGCGGTGTACCTAGACTTAACATTGTTGATAATGATTATCAAAGTGACCACGGTGGCTAAATGAATGAACAGTGTACCTACTTGGAAAACCAACGTGTTAGCTATCATTACTGTTCTCGAATAGCATTTTGGAATGACTCCATTGAATGAAGATGTCGTTGATGGAGGACGTATTATTGAACAGAGCGGGAGTGGAGACTTGGTACAGATAGAAGTGAAGTTACCAAATTTCATCTGAAAATAATATAATACTGAGCTGATACTTCAGTTGACCAATGCAAACTACAAGCAGGCCCTTTACCAACCCTTTTAAACACATACATTCAAACACAAAGAGAACACAACGGCGAAAATAGGGATAAACAATTAACAAAATTGGTAAACAAAACAAAAAAAAGCCGCCTTCCCAAACAGGCAATTTCTGCCATCAATGTTTTAAGTGTCAGTAGCGTTTAGCGATAAAATTTTTCAGATCTCACAACTGAAGTGAAGTGGCTGGCACGGGACGCTGGATGATCGGGGGTTGGATGCATGGGTTGATTGATTCTGACTAAATGATTGTTTAGATTGATTAAATTGATTGATTGATTGATTGTTTGTTTGTCTAGTGACAGGTGGGTAAATTGAATTTATTATCTCTTAATATATATTATCATTATTTAACTGAATAATACAATGTCCCCAGCTGCAGGATCCGCTGACAAAAAACAATCAGCAGGCGCTAGAGTCTTAGGCTCAGCTTCTGCTGGTATCTGTGAAATTGCAGTCTTTCACCCAGTTGACACAATTTCCAAAAGATTGATGTCTAATACTACCAAAGTGTCCAATTTAACCGTGTTGAATCAAGTCATCTTTAGAGAAAATGCTGCTAAGCCATTAGGTAAGAGATTCTTTACTCTATTTCCAGGTTTAGGTTACGCTGCTTGTTACAAAATCTTACAAAGAGTCTACAAGTATGGTGGTCAGCCATTTGCTAATGAATTCCTGACTAAGAATTTCAAGCAAACCTACGAAGACTTGTTTGGTGCTAAGACTGGTAAGGCTTTGATGTCCGCTACTGCTGGTTCTTTGATTGGTATTGGTGAAATTGTTCTGTTACCATTAGATGTTCTGAAAATTAAGAGACAAACCAACCCTGAAGCTTTCAAAGGTAGAGGTTTCTTCAAGATTTTACAAGATGAAGGTTTCGGTTTATATAAAGGTTGGGGATGGACCGCTGCTAGAAATGCTCCAGGTTCTTTTGCTTTGTTCGGTGGTTCTGCATTTGCTAAAGAGTACATCTTTGGCTTACAAGATTATACTGGTGCTACATGGACTCAAAACTTTGTTTCTTCTATCTTTGGTGCTTCTGCTTCTTTAATAGTGTCAGCTCCTCTAGATGTCATTAAGACTAGAATTCAAAACAAGAGTTTTGAATCAAATGAATCCGGTTTCACCATTTTGAAAAACATGGCTAAGAATGAAGGTATGAGTTCTTTTTTCAAAGGATTGACTCCTAAATTATTGACTACTGGTCCAAAATTAGTGTTTTCTTTTGCTTTAGCTCAAACTTTGATCCCAGCTTTTGATAACTTGTTAGCTAAATGAGCAATGAAGACAAAAAAAAAACTAGACACCCAATTAACTCCTTTGATAATAAACAATAGGCCTGTATATATGTAGTAAATTTTTTTTTTGGTTGTTATAGGGACTTAGAATTTAATTTTTTTGTTTATCTGTCGTCATTTTCGTATCTATATTTTGTTAAGCGATCTGCTATACATTGAATATAATGTTGAAAAGGTTTAAAAATTCTCTCCGTAAATATTACTTGCAACTAAAAAAAGACAGATGTCTTTGTTCCGGCATAGCCATAAATAGGAATGAAAGGCTAAGATATATGATATGATATGATATGATATGATGTGTAGATTATATATACAAGTTCTTTGAAATATACATTTAAATATTAAAAGCTTATTTATTTTTCTTGATTAATACTTTCGGGACCGTTTTCTTTGTCAAGAGCAGCAGCAGCGGCGGCTTCCCTTTCTCTAATCACAGATTCTTGTAATTCTTGTAATTTCAATTGTCTATCTTCTGCCTCTTTCTTGAGCAATCCTTTCTTTTCTTCTTTAATCTGTTGAGCCAGGACATGCAAATCACTTGTGAAACCGGTCAATGTATCATTCACGACATCCAAAGTTGGACCTTTATTAATATTTCCTACAATTACATCTCTTAAAGCATCATCAAATTGAGTTTCGTTAGGTAAAGTTTCCAAACTTTCAACTTGTGTTTCCATGATATTACTAAGTGATTGTAAATTCTTCTCACTGAATGCATTATCAACCATCAGTTGTAATTTATCTTCGGTTATAGCAAAATTTGCAGCAGAGTTGTATAGTTCGATCAATTTGAAAGCTCTTGATTCTTTTAGTTCTAATTCGTGTTGTAATCTATTTGTTTTTCGCTTGATTCTCAAAACTTCTTTTTCTTCTTCCGTTCTTGGCTTAATGAAAGGACCTTCCAAATAACTTTCAATTGTTGGCACCGTGTATAATTCAGCCTTTGATTGTTTATGTTCAATAGCTTCGTACTCAAGTTGTTTCTTTTCTTCGTTAGCTTTAGTTTTATGGAATTCAATTTTTTCCAGTCTCTTGACTTCTAAATCATACGAATCTTTCAAATAATTTCTTCTTAATTCGGCATTCTTGATTTTGTATTGTTGAGCAAGAGGTAACTTCTTCAATTCTTCAGGAGTGTAATGTTTTTGAGGAGTTCTGGCCGTCTTGGCTAATTTTTTCTCAGGGGTAAACACTTTAGGACGGATCAAATGTCTGCTTGTGCCTTTAGGATGTAAGATACCTTCAGCATAACCTGTCTCCGGTTCCTTCTGGTACACCTGGTGTTTGTATGGTTGTTTGAATATTTCTCTTGGAGATGGTAAGATACCAGACTTACCACCGAATCTTAAAGCACCTTTACCCATTGTCTATTGTGTGATATAAATATTTAAAATTAATAAGTGGAATCTTAATATTTTCAGAGATCAAAGATAAGCATGTATTTGCACTCTATTTGATGTTTTCTGTTAAGTTTTCATTGATCCTCATCATCATCATCATCATCATCATCAACGTCACCATCACCTCCATCTTTCCTCAAAGCACAAACAGGCGCTGATGGAAAATTTTTTGGGCACTATTAGCGGTGCAGAGGTTAACATTCATTTTGAAAATACCAACAAACCCCTGCACTGGATTGGATCTGGCAGCATACAGGCAGGCAGATCTGTTATCGTCTGGCTGGCTGTTATCTCGTACAGTCTGGAAATCAGGCATTTTCAAAGAAGCAGACTTTCATCTGGGTTTCCCCTAAATTACTTGAGTTACACTTTTCGCAAGAAAACAAAAAAGTCAGTTACTAATGATTGCATGTATTCCACTCTAAAATGTCAGAAATTGAGAAAGCGTGTGGGTCTACCCGGTTATCAATGATATGGTCGCCAATCTCACCAAACACACCTCCTCCTCTAGACAAGCTAATGCAAGACATCGAATCCACTTCTACGCTAGTATTAACTTCCCCAGGCTGCAGATTCGTTGACGTTAGAAAACTGAAAGATGAAAAACTTGCTCACATTCCAGGGTTCCCGTTTGAGCTTGCATTTGCTGGCGAAGAAATTCCTTTGGATGATGACGTATCTGGCAGGAGCGTAATTCAGTTTGATCACAAGTTTCTGGATACTTCTTATGTTTACCAGTATGTTAAAGTGATGCAAGATAATAGAAAAGCTGGAGTGGCCTTCCAGTCTCTGCCGCACAAAGATTCGGTTATTGATGATGATGTTGGACATTTCGAAACAGTTTATAATGATTATAGATTAGAGACAGGATCGATGCGGAATCCATTTAATGGCAAAGTTGAATCGTACCAGGAAGTCTGGATGACTATTGACGTGATGAACAGTAAACCAAACTCACTTATTCAACAATTGGGCATCTCATCAGCTGTATCTGCTTCATCATCGTCTGGCACGAGAGACTGCTACGTGTTTGATATTGTTGGAGATGAAAATACTACTCTCAACGAAGGAAGATTCATCAAGTTGGGTAATTGGTTACAAGGAATATACTGGGACAAATCCAACTTGAATAGTCCTATCTCAATCCTACGGGCCTGGTTTGACTCTACTGTTGATCAATGGGTCAAAGTGATAGAATTCGGAGAAAGGTGTGGTGTTTTCCCTTTAGATCGATTCCAAAGTGACTATAAGAATGTCATTGTTTCTGAAAAGGTTGTTGGTCTGGGTAACGTTTCTTGGACTTGTGTCGAAGCCATTGTTTAACGGAAGTGTATTTAATTTTTTTTTCTACTTTTTTCGTTGTTTTGTTTGAAAGAATAAGGAATATTATGAAGTTTGAAGTGGTATATGTATATAGAAATAGATAAACAGTAAAATGAATCGAAAGATAGACAGAAGAAGAATTAAGTTTGAATAAGGTCATAACTACATTAGGGAGTATCTCAGCCAACGTCTAACTAAATGCAGTGGAAATCTAGATAAATCAAGGTAAAAAGCCGAAATCATTAGTGACATTCCAGAAGTCATCATTCTGAGATGTGCCCCAATTAGTGAAGAGATCCAAATCTTGTCCGCTACTAATTTGGCTATGGCCTTGTCCAGCAAAAGCTGTGAAAGACGACTGATTTTGATAATGACCTTGTAAGTGTTGTTGCTGTTGTATGCCTTGGACATCGTTATGGCCTTGTTGTCTTTGGCCCAGTTGAGCAAACTGCTGACTTTGTGATTGAACGGATGAAGTACTGTTGTTACCATTATGATGACCATGTTGCCCTGGAAATCCGTTTATGCTCATAACAAGCCCGCTGTTAAAGTTATTGTTTCCTGTCATGCTGCTGCTCCCACTGCCGATGCCGTTTATCCCCCCGTTCGAACCATTTCCGGTACCATTGCTGACTCCATTAACCCCTGATCCACTTCCTGCTCCGCCATTCTGGATCATCACTAAACCAGTTTGTGGGATCTGTTGACCGGATTCTCCGGTCCATACGGATATGTTGTTAATCATGGTGGTAGTTCTACCAACAAATGGCATAAGCTCAGGGATGACAATTTTCGATTGTTGCGACATTGGTGTACTCGATGGAGAGTCAGATGCTTCTATGCTTGGGTGACTGGTTAGTTGTTGTTGCTGCTGCTGCTGCTGCAGTCGGTGTGACATTTGTGGCGAATCTAGATGTGAAATCTGAAATTGTTGTTTCTGTTGCTGTTGGTCGTGCTGTTGGGAATCTTGTGACTGTTGTTGTTCCAGGTGTTGATTTGGAGCTCTATTTAGGTGTTGTTCGGATAACTGTTGAGAAGTTGCAGACAACAAGGGTTGCACAAACTGCGACAACGACGGTGTGCCTGAAGTAGAAATGGCTGGCTTCAGAATCTGATTCAATCCACCGGACATACTAGACGAAGGCGACAGAGAATTGTACAATCCTACTTCGTAATTCATTGGAGATGACAAGGTGCCTCTATTATTAGTCAACGTTGTAGTAGATGACAACGAATTCTCTCCTGAATTGAAACCGTGGTATGAAGAAGAAAGTGATCCAATACTTGAATTACGGAAGTTCGACGTGGTAGTGGCGGCGCTGTTTCCTGAATTTGAGGAACTGTGTGGAGAAAGGAGTTCACCTGATGACGAAATAGAAGAGGTACTAGGTGCAGATACGCTTGTTTGAGTATTCACAAGATTGGAAGATCGTTGTTTCTGGAATTCATTTGAATGAATTTCCTCTTGGGTTTGACGTGGTTGTTGCTGTTGTTGTCTTTGAGGTGGCGTGTCAGCGGGTCCAAAAGGTGGAGAATGGATCAATAAATGACTTAAGCCTCTAGGAATTGCGGATCTGGTTAACTGGCCCTTTCTTTTCGTTCTCTCTTCTTCTTCCTTCTTATCAGCATCTGTTTTCTTCATATTCAATTTGGATTCTAAAGTATAGTGTTGCAAAGGTTTTCTCACTATGGCAGGTGGCATTCCAGGATCGCTATTATAGATGATCTCAGAAGAGTCTGGACCACACCTGAGGATCAAGTTACCTATTGTGGCATACATCAACTCATCGAATGTGTCCCTGAAACTTAATGCAAACTTGGTTCTTTCTGCCATCACGTATAACGAGATAGAACATGCACGAAGATCATCTAATCCTGAAAACAAAGCTTCAGAAACTGCTGGTCTAGTATGTTTCTTGTCATCGCCTAGCAATTTTCTTCTCATGTCATCTCTGTTACGATGTAACCATAGACAGTAGATTAAAGTGACACCTGCAATAAAAGTTGTATGTATATTGATTATAGAATGTCCACTGACCGTTTTCTGATGAAATGCTTTTATAGATTGACAGATTTGGCCTGCAGCGGCTTGACATTCCCTAAACAATCTGTCCTCAGGGTCTAATAGTTCCAAGAATGGTTGAATTAAGTTTCTCACTGATCTATAATAATAGACGCTCAAAGTTTCATTTTCGATACCTCTTTTGAAACCTTGACATTCTTTTCTCCAGTCTTGCAACTCTTGAAAAAACTTCTCAACGTTTGGTAATTGATCTTTAGTGACTATTGATGCGGATCCTAAGATATTCAACTGTTCAATGAATTTGGCTTCGATTCTTCTGATCTTGATAGATTGATTAATGAATGTAGTCCCGTTATCTGGATGGATTGCTTTAGAAGGCTCATAGTCAAACAACGGGATATCAGTATCTGTTTTACTTTCTTTAAGAACGAACGGTTTAGATACTGCAATTCCAATGGCTTTTTCTAATACGAACGCACACCAGAAACATCTCATTTGCTCATCTTTAGCATCATTGGAGATATTAAGATAGCTTCTGCTCTTGTGAAGCTTCAAATTAATACAAATTCTCATTGCGTCTGAAATGACATCATATAATCCATTTGAATCTTTGTCTGTTCTAATGAGGTAGAAGCAAAGAAGAATCAATATTTCAATTTTTTGTAACTTTGTGATGTTCTTGAAGAAAATAATGTGTCTTAAAGCTCTTGAAAAAAAACTTGAAGGAGGTGGACCCCGATATTTACCTGTGGTGTTATGCAACAGTGAACTTAAAGAGTAAACTAGAAACATTCTGGCACAATTGAAATGATAATTATCTTCACTAGCATACTTCACATCACTGAAATAATCATTATGAAATTTAAGCACATCCATTTCATTTAACAATGGAAATTTGTACTGTAGTAAAGCGAAATAAATATCCAGGAGTTGTTTTGAGAGTTTCACATCAATATTGAAGATCGGTTCGAATGCCAAAAATGTTTTCAAATTATAATTAGCTATTAGTGAGCTATTATATTTGGAAGCATTGGAAGAGAGGAATTCATCGTATGGCATGTCTAAAAGATGTTCGTACTCATTTGTAGGTTTACGTGCAGGAGGAGGAGGGTTTATAGAAGGTAAACGCTGTTGGTTTTGATGCTTCTGTTGTTGGATTGCTGGAAGAATAATTTGTGGGAGTTGATGAGCTAATTGCGGGTGAGGCAGGCGCTGATGTAGCTGAGTTGGTGGTAAGATAGTTGATTGAAGTTGAGGCTGCTGTGTATGACTCTGCTGCTGCTGCTGCTGTTGTTGTTGTTGTTGTTGTTGTTGTTGTTGCTGCTGCACTTGTGGTTGTTGGGACAGTGACGGCAGCGTTTTCGGACTCTGGATGTCATCATCTGTCTGTTCATTTTCAGGCAGCAATGAGGTGATTTTTCTATACTTCAAAGATTTATTATAATCAATAGGGGAAGAGGCTGAAGAATTAGATGTTGAAACTTTTGTTTTAGAGTCCAACAATTTCTCCAATTGTTTCACTCTTTTTTCCAACATTCTGGTGTAATCATCTTTCACATTTGGTTTATTACTTGCACCATAACGAGGAGGTTGAACACATTCCATATTAGCCTTGATACAATTGGTACAACTCGGACTCCGCTGATCACATTTTTGTTTTCTCTTCTGACAAAGGTAACATGACGTAGACCTTCCCTTTTTATCTGTCACAGCAAGCGTTGCTTCAGGAGGAGATTCCGATTTCACTTCAACAGACTTGATTGAGGTTGTTGTTGTTGTTGTTGTTTTCGTCGTTGTAGTGGACGCAATACTGATTTTGCTAGCCTCATTTGTTGGTCCTTTGGAAGATGGAGAAGAAGTATCGCGCTCTGATATTGGAGACAATAACGGGAGAGAAGAAGAAGAAGAGGGTGTCACCAGGGAAGTCGCAGTTGTCATTGCAACTGGAGTTTGACTCATAATTCTATCAAACCTTGTGGTTTTCAATATTCTGGGATATAAAACAAAGTAGACGAAAAAGACGACCGATGACAGGCTTTTTAAGAGATGAGGGACAACTGATGAAACCCTTGAGTATTGACCGTCTTTTATTAATCACTCTAGGAATCAATGCAATTTTTTTTTGGAAAGCAAGATTAGACTAGATCAGACAAGGAAATTGGAAGGGAAATCAAAAAAGTGCATTTGATCTCATGTGGAGAGAAACCTACTCTTATCCAAGTAGACTGAGTACAGGAAGATCAGAAAAAATGAGAAAGTACTGATTAATAATTACTGATTCACTCACTCAGTTAAAGCTCTCTTGCGTCCTATGGTTAGCACTTTCTTGCCGAACCCGCAGGGCACAAGGGAGGCACAGCCCCTCCCTGCCCCAGGGTGCCGTTCTTCCTCTGTGTCGGGCAGCTCAAATCGCGATCCACGGGCCACTATCCCGACAGCCAAAGAGGAACCCGCACGCACACTCAGACACAGCGACCCATTGGCCTTGAGAAGAACTCAGTGCATTTGTACACCACGCGGTCAACCTGCTGTGAGTAAAAAACACTGGTTCAAACTGAAGAAGTAGGCATGTACTTCATCTCGATGTATCACCGTTAACACCTATTCTAGGTTACCTAACTCGGTAATCTCCCATCTTTTCTTCAATATCATGATGCAATAAACCTTAGCAGAATTTTGAGTTCCTAATAATCGATCTGGCATCTAGCACCATGCAATGTGCTACGCCTGAAACGTCCATCAGAAAAAGTTTATCTTGTTGGCCCAATCCTAATACATAGAGATATTTCTAGTGTGTCATTTCCCTCTTGCCCCTCATTGTTTTGCACCATGAAAAGTGGGGGTCTCTCAAGGGGTCTCGAAGGGTTTCTGGCGCTTTTCTTTGTTGGCAAAATTTAAAATTATCTGTCAAAGCGGTGTGGGGTGGGCGGGGTGAGTGGAGCATAGG
>PPKM02000031.1:0-152511 GCA_003707685.2 Ogataea pilisensis
GTTGTTGTTGTTGTTGTTGTTGTTGTTGTTGTTGTTGTTGTTGTTGTTGTTGTTGATGTTGTTGTTGTTGCAAAGGTGTGAATTGATGAGAAACTGCAGGAGTATGAGGGAGCGATGAATGACGAGCATGCAACTGACCTGAAGTGTTTAGTAATGTATTAGAAGGGTGATTCATCTGGATTGGTTGCTGAGAATGTGCGTGTTGTGTTTGCTGAGGGTAGGTCGGATCGACATAAAAGCCAGGATTATGGGTAGCTTGTTTCAAAGACATATCTCTAGTTGCAGATCTTTGTAAGATGTTGCTTTTAAATTTATCAAATTCTTGAAATAATTTTAATGTTGAAGAAGAAGCAGAAGAAGTAGAACTGGAAACAGTTAGTGTTTGATTTGACTGAATAATTAAATCAAGTAATTCTTTCATTAAATCAATGATTGAAACACAATCATAATTAGTTCGTGTCAAATCTTCTTTAATTATTTCATACTTATATGACAATAAATCATGGCTCTTAATTAAATCGTTATATTTGTCAGTGAGATCAATTGATTTTGGATCTTTCTGTTGTTGTAAAGAGGAAACCATTTGTTGATGCAAGTAAGAGTTCGTTAATCTGGCCTTCATTTCTAATTCTTCCTGTTGCTGAGATTGAGAATCAACAAAACTATTTGGACTATTCGGAGTTTGTTGTTGTTGTTGGATGTTAGAAGTACTGTTATTATTTTGATATTTGTAAGGAGTATAACTCTGAACTTCATTTAAATCACTACCTAAACTAGTATGAGAGTGCTTTAAGTTGTTGTTTGAAGAAGAAGATGGAATAGGTTGATTTTGAACTGAACTTTGGATAACATTGTCGATATCGCTGTTTTTATTATTATTATTATTGTTGTAACAGTCTGGATTAAACTCTTCAGGAGCACTAAAAGATTGAGACAATGGAGTTTTCAAATTGTGAACTTCCTTTTGAGAAGCAACATTTTTGAAAGATCTTCTTTTAATTAAAGTTAAACCTTCCATATTACCTTTTTTGAATAATCCTGAAGAATGTTTAAATTCCCAAACGGGTATACCACTTGATGAACCTGATGAATTTTTTCTAGAGTTGGATGGCCCTCCAATTGCCGATGAGATGGCAGCTGCATTATTTGATGATTCTTGATTGAGTGTATCTGTGGTAACTGTTGTAGGGCTATTTGAATTATTGTTATAAGTATCATTAACTTTATGAAACCCATACATGTTCAACTGTCTAATGAATGAAGCATGGTTAGCATGTTTGAAATAAGTACTCAACACTTTAGAGAATTCTTCTACGGGAGAAACATAAAAGGAACTTTGATTAGGGTGCCACCAGATAAGATGATTCAAAGTAGGATCTTCCAACATCACGTATAACTTCTGTATAAATGAAGTAGTTTGAGGACCATTTTTCTTCTCTGGCAAATCTTTCTGGTGGGTAGATGATGAGGATTGTAGCTGCTGATGGTGAGACGACAACTGTGGATCATTTTCTTTCGGAGAAGAAGAAACAGAGTTTGGTATCATTGGTGTGTTGTTGGTATCGTCAGCACCAGTGGCGAGAGTCTGGTTAGGAGCAGGAGCAGAAGATGGAGAAATGGCTGAAGTAGGTAGAGTATTATTATTATTTGTTGTTGTTTCTTTCAGATTCGGAGTTAATTCTTCAATTGGCATTGTAATAATCTGGGCCTATGTATGTACATATATAAAGACAAGTGTACCTCAACACTCTATAATTAAGCAAACAATAAAAAAAAGAACTATGGAAAAACAAACGTCGGATGACAAAGGGTAAAAATTTGAGTTTGATAAAGGGCTAGATGGGGAACTAGAGTGATAGTGTTCAAATGGTGAGTTTAAATATCTCACAGAATAATATAAAATGAATGCCAGACAAGACAGTTACTATTAACAGATGTATGTAGAAATGTAGCCTATGGATATGTGTCTATTCCATGAACCACACTAAACTAAACCACTGAAATAGAGAACCAGACAAACGAATATTCTAATCTACAAAGAATAAAAAACAAGGAACAAGGGTACCAGGTACAAAGAACAGGGCCTTAAGAACATAGTAGAGGATGAAATTGCTTTTTCTTCTGAAAGAAAGACCCAATAATTCTGAGAAGAGAGAAACCAGTAAATTTCCGTTCTGTGCTGTGCTGTGCTGTGCTGTGCTGCACAGGGTCGAGGAGCGCACATTTGGCGAAGAGTGAAATTGTTTCTTTCACCGGGGCATTCGATCAGCCCCAGGCCGTCTTCTGCCCCTGGGGAAATGTAATGACGTGCACGCGCTGGGGCGGGCGATTCTCCCTGGCAGCTTTTCCCTGGCAGACGGCCGAGCGTCAACTCCGAGATTCCTTGTCTGGCCCTGGCGCTTAATTGTTGGATCCTGGATCTGGGCGTATAAATAATGATGCTTGCTTGTCCATGAGATAATCTTCAAACAAAAAGACCCGGTTTCCCAGTCAGTAGTTTACCTTGTGTTTATTGTATTTTGATACTATGTGATAGAGGTATAATTACAGGTGCTCCTTGCCCTTAAAAAAAAAAGAATGCAGATTACACATAATAGACTATAAAATGATATGCCTTAATAATTCGACAAAATTTTGCTAAACCAACCTATTCAAGACTCTGTAAGAGTTGACCTCTAAAGTATTCAAGAATTTTTTCAACTTAGCAACAACAGAGCCATCATTATTAACACTGGAGGATATTCTAAACTTGGAATCAAACTTAGAAGCACTTCTCATTTCCTGAAAGAACGACAATAAAATCAATGTGAAATACACTCTCACCGCTATCGTGACCAAAGTTATCAGAATAGTTATAAATAATTCATATGATTCACTTGCGGAATGTGAAGAAAGATCATTTCCTGCTGTTGTACTGATTGCTCTTGTTGTTAGCTCTACAACGATCGGTTCAATGATATCTCTTGCTTGTTTCACTCCAGCAAAGGCTTTGCTTGTCTTTTTACTACCTATACCCAAATCTGACTTAGACGTTCTTCCACTACCTGAGGTATCTGGCACAGATTGTACACTTTGTTCTGCAAACCAAAACCAACTGAAATAAGCGGTGAATAAAAATCCAACCACCGAATCAATTAGGTAAATCAATACAATTAAAGAGAAAGTGTTAATAGTAGGAGTTTTAACTTTTTTCAACCCATTGATGTAAACAATCAGAATGATAGAGGATGATAAATAGTAAACCCATTGAATTAAATCAATTGGATGACCTGTTATCAACGAAAGTAATCCGTAAACACCACACATCTTGTTGATTATCCCGTATATCAGAATCAACTCGACTCCTGTGTATAACGGTAGCACTCCTACAAATTTCTATATTGAATAGTGTTAGTTTATCATTCATGTAGTTTCAGTACTATTGAAGACTGATGATTTGGAAGTGTTGCAGAATTTCTTGCAAGAGGCTATGAAAATGAAACTTACTCGAGGAAGGTTATTGAGTAATGGCATTATAAAACAATTAGTGTGTGTGTGTGTGTGTGTGTCTATATAAGACAGTGGTGTATATATCAGTCACACTTACACCTACAGGCTGTTCTTCTCCTATAAAAGTATCCTATTCAGCAGTCAGGGAAATAAATTTTATCTGAAGACAAACCAAAAAAATGCAAATCATCAACAGCACAGAAATTATGGTCTGTCAGAATAAGATATGGTTCAGTTCACTGTTTTTTTTTTAAGTATGTACAAAAAAAAAATATTTTTTCATTTCATACACGCATTTAGGTATGTTTAAGTGTGTTTGTTTCAAAGAACTGGTAGTCATATTATTATATTGCATATTGAAATACACAGGGGCAGCAAGATGAGTGAGCCGATAGAAAGCAAGTTACAGAATATTGATATTTCTGAAACGATCGAACAAACCAATGGTAGCGACTATGGCGACTGCAATTCAGATTCCTTCTCTGACTACTCTACAGACGAGGAAGATGAGGAAGACGAGGACCAAAAATTAGTCTCCTCTTCACTAGCACCTAAAAGATCTTCTCATAACACAGTGAATAAAAATGCCTCGATAAATACAGCATCGCAACAACAAGAACAACAAAGACAAAACAGAGTGATCCTCAAGGAAAAGACAGAACTTTTGGAAAAATATGCTCAAAAGATGAACTTTGATCAGTTCTTATTCAACAAACATAGAACCACTAGAGATAAATCAGAAAGGGCCACTGTTGAACAAGTTTTAGATCCTAGAACTCTTGGATTTATATCGAAGCTCTTCAAAAACGGTACCATTACAAAGATCAATGGGTGTATATCAACAGGTAAGGAAGCTAACGTTTATCATGCTATAAATGAAGAGACTGGTAGAGAATTTGCCGTCAAGATTTATAAAACTTCAATCTTAGTTTTCAAAGATCGTGAAAGGTACGTTGATGGAGAATTCAGATTCCGTAACACACGAAATCAATCTAACCCACGTAAAATGGTGAAAATTTGGGCCGAGAAGGAGTTTAGAAACTTGAAAAGATTGCATTTATCAAGTGTACCATCACCTGAACCCATTGATTTAAAGTCGCATGTGTTGGTGATGGAATTCTTGAGTAAAGGAGATGGTTGGCCTTCTCCTAAATTGAAGGACTATGAATTTAAAAACGTTGAAGAAATTGTTAAATTTTACCATAAAATGTTGATCTATATGAGATGGTTATTCCAAAAATGTAGGTTAATTCATGCTGATTTAAGTGAATACAATTCGATTGTTCATGAAGGTGAACTTTATATATTTGATGTGAGTCAGTCTGTGGAGCCTGATCATGGAATGTCCATGGATTTTTTAAGAATGGATATCAAGAACGTAAATGATTTTTTTTCAAGATTGAAAAAGATTAATGTTTATCCAGAGAGATTGATTTTCAAATTTATTATCGAGCCATGGTCGACTATTATTAAATCCATTGGTTCAGAGAGTCAAGAAGATGAGTTGATTGAGGTGGAAGATTTTAACGCTTCAGAGAGATATTTAAATGGTTTACCATTGAAGACTGATGAAGATGAAGAGCAGATTCAAGAGGATGAGGTTTTCAGAAGTTTACACTTAGTTAGTTCGTTGAATCATTTAGAGGAAAGAGATTTTGAGAAGTTTAAAGATGGCCATATTGACACATTAAGAGATTTAGTTGGTGGTGAAGAGTTAAGTAAGTTAGAGAACCGATCCAGTGATGCGAGTGCTCCAAAAGACGAAGACAAAGAAAATAAAGATGATGACGAGGAGGATGATGATGATGAGAATGATGATGATGAGTATGAAGACGAAGATTCTTCAGAGTATGACTCCGATGCAGACGAAGACGAAGACGATGAAAGTCGAAAACTAAGACCTAAGAAAGACAAAGGTGCACTAAAGCATAAAAGACATGAAGATAAAGATTCAAAGAAGGACAGAAAAAAATTAGTCAAGGAAGAAGCTAAAGAGAAGAGAAAGACGAAGTTGAAGAAGCATTTGAAGAAAAAAGCATTAAAGAAAGGAGGTAAAAAGAAATAAATGGTTCCATTTTGTTCACTAAGTGTATATTCTTTTATAGAAGTTTAATTCATTTTGTAGCATTTTGATAGATTAATATTTAAATACAAAGTCAGTAAAACAGAATACTAAGAGTTAAACACTTCCGCCAGAGTTATTATGAGCGCCAAGAAGACCGGCCATTTCTAACAACGCCTTGCCGTCTTCCCAATTCATGGAATTCAACTTCTTCCTAGCGTCAGCCTCTCTATGTTCCCATTCCCACAATTTCTTTTGTTCATCGATCTCCTTTTGTGACCCACAACCCCATACTTCAATGTCTGTTATCTGGAAATTCAATTCAAATTCAGGCACGCCTTTGTTTTTTTCCTTGCCGCCTATCTGAGGTTCGTGGTCATCATTGAAAATCGATCCAGTCTGGAAGGTTCCAGGCATAGATAAGTGTCTAAAATTCGCAATTTCCATGGTCGATTCCACCGTTAATGAGACTTCGCCTGGTTTGTAAATCTTAACTGAATTTTTCACCAATGGTGGTCTAGAACCAAACCCGAAACCTCCACCTAAAGTATTGAAATAAGCGTAGTTTGATGACGTGGAAGACTTATTAGAGTTGAAAAGTATTTGACGCGGCGATAATTGTGCTATGAAAGTTGAGTCATCACCGAAACATTCAACATTTGAGAGTTTCCAGGGTTGGCCAATATACACCATAAAAGTCACTCGTTGCTTGCTATTATCATCATTATGTGGTAACGTGGTTGAATTTTTTGACGTTTGATGAAATCTTGGGAACTCAGCACGGAAGGCTGAAAACCTCTTGTTTTTAAGGGAAGTTGGAGATTCAGGGTCCAACAAAGTTCCAGATATGAAAAGTATCGTTGGCGCGTTCCATTTAAATATCTTAGATTCCATTTGTCTCATTGAGAATCCAAACTCAGAAGCTATGTAAAGTTTCCGTAGTCTGGTGAAAACTAAATCTGCCGGCAATATGGTAGCAACTTGTGATAATAATGGCTTAGTAAGAATCCTTGACTCTTTGAAAGTCGTGAATAGAGAATTGATTACTTCATCGTTGGCAAGTTTAATTTTGTCTTCTGTGTGATCATACAGTATAGAATTTAAACAATAATGTAAGGGAGTAAATAAATTAGGCATCGTCCCATTCTTTTGTGATGTACCCACAATGGTCTCAAAAGTGGGAAAATCAATAAAATATTCCTTTAAATTGCTCGAACTCAACTCTAAATTGAAAGATCGTAAAAGACACATCGCTTTTGATTCGTATTTTTTCCAATTACTAGCGCTGAAATCAAATTGTGATCTTAAAGGGAGACTATCATTGGAATTTATCGTGATTGAAGAGATGACTAGTGTGAATGTTATCAACATGAGTAATTTAGAGGCAGATAAAGAGCATTCCGTTGTTTCAACTCCATCGAACGATTGAACTATCGGTACTAGCAGCCATTGGACTTTATGATTTACCCGCACAATATCAACTAATTCGTCATCATTGTAACTAGTATTTTCAGCTAGAGATTTGTCCAAGGAAACTTGTTCAGTTTCTTCGTTTGTAAATTTTTGCTTATTGAACGGATAAGAAAATGATAAGAACAGTAAAGTTAATATAGCTCTTCTATTATTTTGGAATATGGAACTTGATTTTTCATGATTTATGACAACCAATGCCTTAATCAACCCGGATAAACTGATAGTCTCCTTCGAATAATCTGCTTGAGTCAATTTCTTCAAGTTAGGAAAGTATGATAGGAACCGCAACGAATCAAACAACATTGTGGAAATATCACTATTATCTTCATGCGGCGACAGTTGGATCAATTCAAGCAATTCATCTTTGCTGATCTCATAATCCCCTTTCAGCGTCTCCAAATGGAGATTTCTTCCCAAGGTGAATAGCTCGATATGTTTGAATAGTTTGGTACAGGTCTTGATAAATTCCTGGTCAAGTATTCTTCTTGTGATCTTGGCATTCACATGTGGGGTTTGAGATGTTGCGGAATTATCCGATTGCGAGTCAGAACTCAATGATTGGCCCATGGCTGAATGATTATATTATACAATGGTCAGTTTATTATCCTAATTGCCTGAATATTGTTACCAAAAGTATGAATAGGTCAAACAGAAACCAGAAGACAGCTTTAGATATAGTAAGTACCATGAATGAATCCCTTCAATTTTCTGATTCTGGTAATCGCCATACAAACAAAATTAGAGCTGATACTGATTACAGTAATATATTACGTCATTAGTAGGTTTGATTAAGGCTGTGTTAGGTTTTTTTTTTTTTTCATTTTTTGGTTTTTTTGCGTTTTTTTGAGGTTTTTTTGGTCTAAAATTTTCTTGCTGGTATTTATTTTGCAACTTTTCAGTTTTATGTCTGGTTTAGCTTGAGTTTAGAGTATTATTTTAGGCTTCCATCGTTAAGAAAAATCTATTTCTGTCCAGTGCAGTGCCCGAGAAACCAAGATGGCTACACAAAATAATGAGAAGCCCCAAAAACACCAGCAAAGTAATCGCAATTCTAAATTAACAGGTAGTACTACTCAACCAGGTACTTCAGATCCAAGATTCGCTCAAGTTTACAGTGATCCAAGGTTCAAGACACCTAGAAAGAAAGATTTAAAGGTTAAAATAGACGACAGATTTTCTAAAGAGGACTTAGGAATATCAAAATCTACTTCAAAGGTTGATAAATATGGTAGAAAATTATCCAAGAAGAAAACTAAGGAAGATAAAGAAGTTGATGTTTTCGAGAAATACTACGAAAAGGAAACCAAAGACAAAGAAAAAGATACCAGCGATGATAATAATGAAGATCATATATCAGAAGAAGAAGAAGAAGAATTTTCAAGTGACGATGCTGAAGTTGCGGAGGAAATGAGCTTATTAGACAAAGCTAGAGGTGTTGGACAGTCAGATGACGACCTAGACACTTCATCATCATCGGATGACGATTCCGATGATTCATCAGATGAAGAGATCTTAGAAGACGATGACGATTCTCAGCTCGAACTTGAAGAAGGGAAACTTCCAGAAGGTGAACCGACTAACACTTTTGCATGTGTGAATATGGACTGGGATCACGTAAATTCGACTGATTTACTAGCCACATTTTCAAGTTTTGTTCCACCTGGTGGTAAAATATATAATGTCTCTATTTATCCTTCTGAATTTGGTAAACAGAGAATGCAACAAGAAGATTTGGAAGGTCCTCCTAGAGAGTTGTTCAAGTCTGAAAAGAAAGTGGAAGAAGAATCAAGTGATGATGAAGACGATGATCAGGAACTAGATATGGCCGCTGCTACCAAGAAACTATACGAAGAAGATGAAGGAGAAGATTATAATTCGAAAGCTTTAAGAAAATATCAATTACAAAGATTAAGATACTATTATGCCATTATAAGATGTGACACTATAAATACTGCTCAAACAATTTATGAATCATGTGATGGTACCGAATATGAATCTACAGCAAATCAATTTGATTTGAGATATGTTCCTCAAGATATGGAATTTGAAGATAAACCCAGAGATTTGTGTACTAAGGTTCCTGCAAGTTATAAACCAATGGAGTTCACCACTGACGCATTGCAGCATTCTAAAGTTAAATTAACGTGGGATGAAACACCTGCTGAAAGATTATCAATCGCCACAAAAGCTTTTTCTCAGAAAGAGATTGAAGACATGGATTTTAAAGCTTACCTGGCGTCAGATTCTGAAGAGAGTGAAGCTGAAAATGAAGATTTGAAAAACAAGTATAAGAACTTAGCATTAGGCTCAAGTAAAGTTGGAAATTCTGATATATTTGGACAAGAGGATGAACTTGATGACGCTGGAGATATTGATATGGAAATCACGTTCACTCCTGGTCTAAGTAACGGCGACAAATCGCAGCGAGACAATGCAGAAGAGAGCGAGAAAGACGAATCTACAATTAGTCAGTTCCAAAAGAAAGAAAAGGAAAGACGTAAAAAGAGAAAAGAAAAGTTGAAAGATTTAAAGAAAACACAAGAAGATCAAAAACGTGAAAACAAGAATAAAGCAAAACAGGAAAAGAAACCTAAATGCAAAAGCAAGCAGGATGATGACGCTGATTCTAAATCTAAAGCTGAACTCGAGCTTCTTATGATGGATGATGGCAATGATAAAGAAGATCAACATTTCACCTTGAAGGATGTTTTGAAAGCTGAAAAATTAAAGAACAGCAAGAAGCCTAGTAAGAAAAATCAGAAAAAAGCTGCTGAATTACACGTGGATTCTGACATTAAGATTGCTGAAGATGATGATAGATTCAATGAGATTTTTGAAGATCATAAGTTTGCAATTGATCCTACTAATACAGAATTCAAGAAGACCATGGTGATGGAAAACTTGTTGAAGAGTGGGCAAAGAAAACACAAAGAGAAAAACCGTGGGTCTAAAAAACAGAATGAGAACAGAAAGAGAAAGCACGAGGAAGATACGGATCACGCTAATAGCAAACAGACAGTTATGGAGCTTGCAAAGAAACTCAAGCATAAGGCTGGCAAGAAATAAAAATAGAAATATGTAAATAATTTCCCCTGTGTATTCGTTAATTAAAACTAAGCGCCAGAAGACAGACGTCTCAACACCTCGCACCGCGCGTGTTATGTAAAACCTGAACGCTGCCACTTGTGTTACGTGTCAAAGACTGCGAAATTTCGAGTTTGTTTTGTTTGTTGTGTCTTTGGTGACGACAATGACTTGTAGATCACCATAATAATGTATTCTCTTTAAACAGCAGCAGCAGAAGTTTAATGTTCGGGCAGGCATTTCTCTTAGTTCACTTATAATCATATAGACCGACCCATCAGCATGTTCATGAAATTTCTGTTGACGGTTGCTATTTTGTTTGCCTCGTTGGCAAACTGTCTCCATTTCTACGTTGATACAGATGAAACCAAATGTTTCTACGAGGAATTACCAAAAGACACAATTGCTGTCGGTAAATATGAAGCTTATGAATTAAATTCAAACACTCAAGAATATTCTGAAGCATACAATTTAAAAGTGGAGATCACGATCGATGAAACTTTCGATAACAACCACCGAGTTGTCTCTCAAAAGAACTCCCCAATTGGTCAATTCACATTCACCTCTTTAGATTCAGGTGAACATAAATTCTGTATAACTCCAAGACATACAGATTGGTCAAAGAGAACTAAGCATAGAGTCTTTTTTGATCTGGTCATAGGTGACGCTAAACCATTAGTTGATTCTAAGAGAACAGGTGATATTAATTTATTAACTTCAAAGACTAACGAGTTGGTTAGAAGATTACAAGATGTAAGAAGAGAACAATCTTTGTTCAGAGAAAGAGAAGCTATATTCAGAGATGTTTCTGAATCTGTTAATTACAGAGCAGTGAAATGGACTGTTATTCAATTACTCGTCTTGATTGGCGTTTGTGTCTGGCAGCTGACTTACTTGAAAGGTTTCTTTGTCAAGCAAAAAGTTGTTTAGATTTAGACCAGAAAATATCAGTTCAAAAAAGTTTCTGTTCCGCATGCTCGTCATCTATATGTAAATAACATACCACAAACTATATAAAAAGTAACAATTTCGTCATTATATAAGTTGTCAAGGTGAATCTTAATCATTCCATATTCAATGTATACAGGTGTATCATATCGTATATCTATCTGCCATCCACCATATTTTTCTTTTTATTCTCAAATAGTAAGCACTAACTTAATGATTATTTACTGGTTCAATACTCATAGCTTGTGATTGCCAATCATACGGCTAAAAGACAATCGCCAATCACATCTATGACTGACTGCAAATGCGACAAGAAAGGATAACTTTTATTCTCTATAAAATTTAGTATCAGAGTCAATGGCGGATCATTCAAATAATCGTCATGACAACGACATGTGTCAATTCAAGATCATTATTTGTCACGCAAGATGCCAGCTCAGAGACCATAATTAGACATTCAAAGAATGGCATGTAAGATCAAAAATCAGGATTTTACTACGATTTCAGTTCATCTGCTTATAATGCAGATAAACATAAGAAAACAGAGATCCGTGGACTTGTTCTCTATGTATGCTTCCACAGGTATAATATTAGGGATACACTCTAGTAATATACCTATCAAAGTATTATAAATCAGATATCGAGGAATTCTTTCCTCCAAACTGCTGTTAGTTTCCAGCAAAATGGACAATTACGTCTAACAATTTCAAGAAATTACATATCCTATTATAGAAGGTTGAACTTTTAGTAGACTTTCTCTCTTCCATCTTTCTATTCACATTGTGAGAAATCTCAAAGTCTTACATTAAGACTGCTGCAAGATCCTGTGTAATAATCAATAATTTTATAATATGAAAATTCAAGTCTTATCTGTTATATAGTGTTAATAAAGCAGAAATCTTGTGTTCCCTGGTTCCATTCGACAGTTTAAGTACATCTCAAATTTTCATTATGTAATCGGAATAGTATCCGCAAAATCAAAAAAATAAAACATGCATCGGTTAAGCTTTTCACTAGTAAAGGTTTGACTTTTACTTTTGCTTTATTTTCATTACTGAACATACATAAGTTGAGAAGCAATATCAAATCCGGAGATGAGTGATTTGTCAAAAGAACAGCTTCTACGACAGTTGGAGGAACTTAAACTGGAAAATGAATCGCTTAAGTCAGAACTAAAGGCTTCCTCATCTGTTAAACCATCTACTTCATCTTCATCTTCATCAGCCTCATCGTCATCGTCATCGTCATCGTCATCGCCATCACATTACCCGCTATCATTAGATGAATATTCCCGCTATGGACGCCAAATGATCGTTCCTGAATTTGGGTTACCGTCTCAACTCAAACTGAAAAACTCCAAACTATTAGTTATTGGTGCTGGAGGACTAGGATCCTCGGCGTTATTATACTTAGCTGGGTCAGGTATAGGACAGATTGGTATCATTGATCACGATACTGTATCTGTGTCCAATTTGCATCGCCAAATAATACACTCTACCAATACTGTTGGTCTACTGAAAACTGAATCAGCCAAATCGCAAATGCTGAATTTGAATCCCCATATTAGTGTGATTACGTACAATGAACCGATCTCTAACTTCAACGCTTTTGAGATAATTCCAAGCTATGATATCATCCTGGACTGTACCGATAACCCAGCCACTAGATACTTAATTAACGATGTATGTGTATTATCCGGGAAAACCATTGTCTCTGGTTCTGGTTTGAAGACTGAAGGTCAGCTATGTGTTCTCAACTATCAAAATACAGGGCCTTGTTATCGATGTTTCTATCCAACACCTCCTCCTCCAAATACCGTGACTTCTTGCTCTGACGGTGGTGTGTTAGGTCCGTGTATTGGATTAGTTGGTATACTGATGGCAGTCGAAACTATTAAAATATTGACAGGTTACTATAACCTGAATGGATTTAAGCCGTTCTTGAGTTTGTATAGCGGGTATACTGGCGATGCAGGTCAATCCTTACGGACTTTCAAGATGAGAGGGAGAAGCAAAACTTGCAAAGTTTGTAATCCCGATACTAGAGTTATTAGAAAAGAGGATATTGTATCAGGAGAGATGGATTATGGTGTTTGGTGTGGTAAGGTGAATTACTCCGTGTTGCATGAAGATGAACGAGTAGATGTTGATAAGCTTCGTAAATCATTAATAAATGAAGATGATGACCGTTGTGAGAATTTGTTACTAGATGTTAGAGCAAAAGAGCAATTTGATATTGTTAAACTTGACAACTCAATTAACATTCCATACCCTGAGCTATTGAAAATGGACCTGTCTGAAAAAAATATTGATCAGCTTATACCAGGTTTCCAAGAAGATAAGCCTCTGTATGTCATTTGTAGATTCGGTAATGATTCTCAATTGGCAGTTCAGTTGTTGAAAAAAGAGATAGGTCTACATAATGTTTATGACGTTAAAGGTGGATTGGCACAGTGGTCTGCTAAGATTGATAAAGAGTTCCCAAGTTATTAGTTCAATAATAACAATGTCACCTTATATATATATATATATTTATGTATATACCATTCTCTTCATTCGGTTGATGTACTGGTACTTAATAATTTCTCGATAACGATCAATCCGCTAGCATAGGAACAACTTATCAAACTTGGATTAATTCTTGAATTCTTGAAACTACAAGACATGATAGTCAAGCCATTAGCACTAATATTTGTGAGCCTACTAGTCTCGCCATCCCCATTGTCAGGATTATCACTATTCTGTGTCGACGATTCGGTCGCTGGACTATTTGTCTTGGATGGTTTCGTATCTTTTGCCATGTTATCAATAGGCACGAAATCATAATTCAGATCTAATCTATATTCATCAGTATCCTGGTCAACGTCCAATTTGAAAAGTCCAACGGAGGAATGTAAAAGAGGATGAGACTTTCTAGGCCCCAATAATTTCTTCGTGAGGTTATAGAGTCTCAGTCTACCATTAGGAAACCCAAATATACCGAAAGGTGAGTAATCTGAGACACCAATAGAACATGGAGGATCTTCTTCAGGGAACGAAATAGGAGAGGCCAATTGAGATTCTCTTTTACTGTGAAATTTCCCACTTCTTGTGTAATCCACAAATAAAAACCCATCTAGGAAAGAAGAGTACTGGATGTTTGATATAGGGAATCTGTTTTTGGTTGATTCGATAAGCACATCAAAATTACTCAAGTCTAGCAAGTAATTGATGTTATTTGTTGATGAAATGGATACTATTCTAGAGTAACATTCATGGATTTCTTTTTCGGAAGTAGTTTCAAATAATTTGTCTGTGTACGTTGTCGTGACAGAAATTATGTCAGGCAACTCTAGTGGGTAAACGTAGAACGGTTGATTCGGGTTTAAAATATCAACTTCAGATAAATAACCATTAGCCAGTCCTAATAATAACGTGGATTGTGATGTCCAGTCACACGATAAAATGGGAAATTCTTCAAATTTAATAGTTACTGAACTTTCAATCAATCTGGTAAACTTAGCACTCTGTTGCGGGTTATCACCTTTGATGAACAGTCTGTTTATTTTCAAAACACGAACAGAACCATCATTACAAACACATGCGAGTAAACTCTCATTAATGTTATCTGATTGCAACCATTTCATTATATGAATGGTACCAAACGGAATCATCACACTTTTGCATAGTTTGATAGTCTGTTTTGAATAATCAACTTGATAAACCAATAATCCTGCATCATTGGCTTTTCGAGAAGTCATAGCGAGATCTTCAATAACAGACGTCTCTTGGTCTTGCTCCGCGTATCGACCTATCACTGAAACAAACAAGTAATTGATATTATTGTTGCTGTCATCATTGTCAATAGGTTTATCAAGCCATGAAGTAATCAATGGGAGACCACCACAGTTGATAACTGCACCTTTCCTGAATTGGTCGTTTTCAGGGAATGGTAAACTTTCTGAGTTGGAAGAAGAAGAAGCGGGTAATTTCTGCCTTGAATCATTATTGAATGCAAACTTAATAGTTTTCTTATTGTTTTTAAATACCCATTTATCGAATTGTTTTTCTGTGATTGTTTCTTGGACGGTGTTGTTGATCCTGTCAGTTGGGAAGCGACCTAACTCACTAAATGGATAGTCCTTTATAAATTTATCATTGAAGTGAAGCGGTTGTCCAGAATATGCATCTTTGAATAACTTGTATTTACGGGCATATAATTGAGTATACCCGAAAAAATGAAACAATTTATGTTCTTCGTGGTTGATTCTGTCAGTATATGAGTGTTTAGCAAATGGGCTAAATTGACTTAACTGTTCCAACTCTATTTGTTTATTTAGTTTGTCCGTTGTGAGTTTGGAGAAATCAATTGATTTATTAGAAGAGGACTTTGAATTTAGTTTGGTTTTTCCAGTTTTGTTGTAACTTCTTTTTGTTTTCGCAGATGGTTGATCACCAACGAGTAAATTTCTTTCAAAGCTTAAATCCAGTTTAATCTTATTTGAAGTAGTCTTTCCCTTCTTTTCTGATTGATAGGAATAATCTTCTTCTTCTTCTTCTTCATCGTCATCATCTTCTTGTTCGTCTTCAATTACAGCATCGTCATCATCGTCATCATCATCATCATCAATATGATCAATTTCCATGTCACCAATCTCAATTACATCGTCATCTGCTTCATCATTTGAGGTCTTCTTTATCAACGAAAAATTCAGCTTCTCGACAGCAGCCCTTGCTGAAGCTCTAGTGGGTCTTCCCCTACTCTTCTTAGAAGGCGTAGTCTTAGCAGTTGACGTGGCTTCCGGTTCTGGGGTGCCGGGCAACTCTAAAGGTGTGTTTGAACCAGTCGAGCTATCTGTGGAAGTTGTGTCTCGTAGAGGAGGAGGAGGATTGGCAGTGGAGGCGGCCGCAGATTTAGAATTGTTTATAGAGAATTTTGTCAGCATTGAAGCAATGTCATTCTTAGAAGTAGCTTTCTTAGTGGTCTTAGTGGTCTTAGCTGTCTTAGTTGAGCTAGTTGTGGTGGCTGTTGGTTTAACAGTTCTAGCTGGCTTGGTCGTCGTTGTTGGTACTGCTTTTTTCGCATTTTTTCCCGTGGTTTTCCTTTTCGGTGGCATTTTCAGTAACACTTAATTTCGAATTGAATTGTACTATTGGATATAAGGGGATTGGCAGCTGTTCTTTTTTTTTATCTGGGGTGCAATAGTTAGCAAAACAAAAAAAACGCGTTGAGAGAAAACCCTACCCTGCTCTGTACGATTTTAAGCTCAATTATTCTAAAAACGTGTAGGAAAGTCTAGTAAAGCCATAAGCTTCGGAAGTCAACTGAGTATGGTTTTGTATTGTTGATTCAGTAGAGAGACAGACAGTACCAACATGGAAGTACAATAAAACAATGCATCTCTTGGTCTCTCTGTGTTGTGGTTCCTCATTATGAGAAAGGACAGAAATTTTGGAAAATTGCCGCACAGCTCCATGGTGCAAACAAACAATACATGTTCTTTCGGATCTGGTAGACAACTGTGTGTGATTCTGTTTTATTTGGTGTATATATATAATATTATATATGTATGTATATAGCTATTTAATTGGGCTTTAGTTCATGACTAAAAAAATGCAAAATAAAGTTCTGGTGTATAAGCTAAAAAAAAAAAAAGCAAGACTCGAAGGAAAAGCTAAGTGGATATATACAAACCTACTTAGTTATTCAACTAATCAAGTTACCTCTCATTTCAAACTAATCAAAGCTTGTTCGAAATCCTCAAGCAAATCCTCAGGATCTTCAATACCGATACTAACTCTTAACAAAGTGGTTCTCACACCAGCATCAGTCATAGCTCTCCATTCAATTAAAGATTCAACACCTCCTAAACTGGTTGCATGATGGAAGTACTTTAATCTAGATGGTAAATGTCTGGCAATGTCTTCATTTTCAACATCGATTGCGAAAACGGGAGAGTGACCATTCTTATGCTGTTCACTAATGAAAGGTTCAGTTTGTAATGAAGAATGATGGATGGCAGTCAAGACACCACTAAACTTATCAATGTTATCATGCAAATATTTAACAATTTTTTGAGCAGACTTTGCTTGTTTCAAAATTCTCAACTCATATGTTCTTAAAGATCTCAACAATAAGAAACTTTCCAAATTGGCAATATTAGTACCTAAGTAAACTCTGTCTCTAACTAACTGAGATTTAACTTTAGGATCTTTAGTAACTAAGACACCTGCTAATAAATCTGAATAACCACCAAAATATTTAGTTCCTGAATGTAAGACTAAATCCACACCATATGAAAAAGGATCTTGTAAAGGAGGAGGAGCAAAAGTGGCATCCACTATAACATAAGCACCTCTGGCATGAGCCTTTTCAACTAAAGTTTTCAAATCATGAGCAGTTCCAAAAGGATTTTCAGGAGTTTCGACATGTAAGACATCACCTTTGCCTAATTGATCAACATCTTCTAAACCAACTTGTTTTAAACCATTTAATCTCGTAAATAAATTTGCAATTCCATGACAACCATGATAACCACCGCCGATGGCTAAAACTTTAGGATTGAAGTAAGTCAAGGCAGCATAGAATGCTGAGAGACCTGAGTTGTAAACAACGGTTTCTCCACCTAGTAATTCGGCTAACACGGCTTCAGCTTTTGAGGAGTTAGGATGGGAAATACGAGAATAGACAGGGTTGTTAGACGTAATCTTGGTGAGGTCTTGATTTTTGGCGATGACTAAATCATCAGGGTTATCGGAGTATCTGAAGGTGGTGGTTACGTTAATTGGTTGAACCACGTCAGGGGTTCTTTGAAAGACGTGGTCATCTGCATGAATTAAATTAGTGGCGAAACCAGGCATTATGTGGAAAGTGTATAAAAGATAAGAGAGGAATAGTGTGGTAGGTGGATACTACATAGAAAAAGTAGATAAACAAACTAACAAACAAACAAACAAACTAACAAACAAACAAACGATTTCAAAAGGAGAAGGTGCACACCCTTTTATGTCAAAAACGCGCCAGACAATAAAGAAAGAAAGACCTCAAACAGTGAAGTAGATTACAATAAATTGCCTGCTACAGTTGTTCAAGTCGTGTATAAATTAGTCGATACCATGGCATACCATACCATAGCAAAGTGACGTGAAGTAACGTGAATTGTCAATGGATACTCGATTCAAACTGTTTGTGTGTTTGTGTGTCCTCTAAAATCCGTTACAAATTGCTTGCAAATCTCACGCCCGCACGGCCCGGCCCCAACAAATCAGCGAATCAGCAGAAACGGGTGTCTGCCATCGCATATTTGTGTGTCTTTCCAACCCTCCAAGGGGAAAAGAGAAACTTCTCTCGAGAAATTTGTGTGCGCCAACGAGGAAATGACGGCGAACTGGGCGAACGACAACGACAACGAAAACGACAACGAGCTGAGATGAGAATCATCGGTTGTCACATGGTTTGGGTCGTCTATTGGTCATTGGTTGGCATTGTTTTTGTTTTGTTTTTGCTTTATTTCATTCCATTTCATTTCGTTCTTTTATTTTCAATTGTACATGTTACTTCTTTCTTGTGTTACGTTTCGTCTCGATTGATTTGTATATATATTCAATTACTCTTAACTTACTTACTTAGTTATTTACTCATTTAAACTCACACAAAAATGGCTCCTGCTGCTTTCTCCGACATTGCTAAACCAACCAACGACGTTTTAGGTAGAGACTTCTACCATTTCACTCCTGTTGCTTTAGATTTAAAGACTGTTGCTCCAAACGGTGTCACTTTCTCAACAAAGGGTAAAGTTGCCGGTGGTAAGACTTCTGCTTCTTTAGAAGGTAAATACTCTGACAAAGCTTCAGGTTTAACTTTAACTCAAGGTTGGAACACTGCTAATGCTTTAGACACCAAGATCGAATTAGTTGATGCTTTATCTCCAGGTTTAAAATCTGAACTAGTCACCTCTGCTGTCCCAGGTGGTAACAGATCAGTTAAATTGAACGTTTACTTCTCTCAACAATCAATTAACGCTAGAGCTTTTGTCGACTTATTGAAAGGTCCTGCTTTCACTGGTGATTTCTCCATCGGTCATGATGGTTTCACCACTGGTGGTTCTTTATCTTACGATGTCAAGTCTGCTAACTTGACCGGTTACTCCACTGCCATCGGTTACAAAGCTGCCTCTTATGCTGTTTCTTTAACTGCTGCTAACAACTTGTCATTGTTCTCTGCTGGTTACTACCACAAGGTTTCCCCAACTTTAGAAGTCGGTACTAAAGGTACTTTTGACTCAAAATCTTCATCTGGTGCTAACCCAGTTGCTGTTGAAGTTGCTACCAAATACGCATTAGACTCTTCCGCTTTTGTCAAAGCTAAGATTGCCGACTCTGGTGTCTTGGCTCTATCTTACACTCAAGACTTAAGACCAGGTGTCAAGTTAGGTTTAGGTGCTGCTGTTGACACTTTGAAACTAGGTGAATCTGCCCACAAGCTAGGTTTATCTTTATCTTTCTCTGCTTAAATGTAGTTGTGTTGCACGACATTTTTTTACTTTATGAATGGAATGCCTAGTTAGCTCCCTACTTATATATGTACGTATTATGTGTTCTCTCTCTCTCTCTCCCTTTCGGGTATCTTGAAGTACACGTTTATGTCTTTATTATGCCCTTGAAATAGAATGGAATATTTAAAAAAAGAATACACTAAAATTGACCAATAAATAAATGCACTACTGTAATGTTAAATTGTGAAAAACGTGGCTCCTTTTTGTGCTTTTTTCTGTTGGGCGTGGGTTTATCCGTCCCTTTTGGGAATTTGTGGGGTTGGTCATGGTCATGCGTCGCGGGTCACGGGGTCCAGTTCATGTGACAGACAGCACGAGACATGGGTCATGAGATATCCGAATTTCGGGCTGTGAAATTGATTTACTTCTTGTTAATTGTGACAGAGAACTGCACTGAGTTCAGCTGGTAACTGTTTGTTCATAAATAAATCGGGATGCTTAATATATATAAATACGTCATATAGTACGTCATATTATAGATCATAATCTAGTTCATCGTTATCTTCTACCTCACCTATCCTAATAAAAGGAAGCAATCGCTCAAAATCAACTTTCAAAACAGGTTTAAACATCTCTATAAATTCCATATCACCTTCACCTTTCTCTCTAGCAAATTTCGCATACTCGTCGAATATTCCACTTAATGACCATCCTTGTAAGAATTTACGAATTAAGCCTACCAAGACCCCAACTCTGTGCTTGCCCTTATTGGAATGTATGAGGATCGGGTAATTGTCTTTGTTCAATATCAAGTTCAATACCGTATTTAACGCCACTTCGTCATTAAATTGATGTGATGTTCCAAATGATGACGGTGGTTTCATCTTGAAAAACCGGAAACTGATCTTTTTCTTGTCATGATTAGCAATCCACTTGTAATAATCGTAGTTGTCTGTTTTATCACCTAAGTATATGATAGTTTTCAAGTTCAAGGTATCCAAAAACTCAAAATTGTTCGGTTGTGGATGACCGGAACGATACAAATCTGCTTCCACAGTGGCAAAATTAATAGGTGGGACATATCGTGGCTTGTCGTCTTTGATTTTTAGTGAGGTGTAAGTATGATGCTGTTGATGGTATTGAGACGTGTGGTATAAGTTCATAGAGTGATGGTTGTAGTTAGAAGAGCCGTTGGAGACCATGTCTTGACCGGTTGTTGCTGGAAATTTTGTCGTGGGGTCGTCGATTAGTTGTGTTTGGGAATGGGAATCGGAATGGGAATGGGAATGATGAGGTAACTGCGGATCGTCATCGACATCGTCTTTAGTTTGTAAGAATGCATTGTCTTCTGCTCGTCCAATAGTAGCGGGCGTAGTTGTTGAGAGGTCTAGCTGGTCTTCAAACTTCTGTTCCAATTGGTCTAATGCCAACTCTTGATCCTTTTCAAGTCCATTAGAAATAACCGTTGACTCAGAAGGGTTTATCGAAACAGGAGCAGAATGGTACGTATATCGTGGATACTCCAATTCTCCATGATGAAGAAACAGGTCGAGTGATCGTCTCGTTGCACTGGTTTGACTTGTACTTAAACTGTTGTTGTTTCCTTGGTTGTTGTTATTGTTGTTATTACTTTGGGAGTTGGTACTTGCCCTTCTCGACGATAATTGGGAGTCTGGATTTTGACGTAACTGATATTTCCTTTGGTCGTATTGTCGCAGCTGGTCTAGTAGTTGATCGCCTTGGGAGAACATCGTATATGGTACGTGTATTATTATGAATACAAGTATTGTTAATCACTACAAGTATACACTATTGTGCAATGTAAGACTCTCTGTATGGTATAGCACATAGTATATATAGTACATTGTATAGTACATAGTATCTGCCAAGCCCGTACTCACTCTCTTCTTAAAATGCAAAACTCACTCAGCTGTTGCAAAATGATCAAATCTACAGCTCAAAAAATTCCAGACAAACAAAAAAAAAAATGTCATGTTCGATTCCGAGGTGCTTTGCTGTCTTCCTGATGGTGACATTTGATTTGGGCTTTGCATTGTCTACTTTGTCTATTTTCTTATTTATACCCCTACACCTACATATCTGCATCTATAGGGATAGAACCTTGTTGAATGACTATGAATATATAATCTTTTTATAAATTATATTCTTGTTTTCTTTAGCTTGTTTTTAAATCACTGGTTTTTTTGCACACTGTATACAGAAGATTTTCAGATCAGATCAATCCTATACTTGTAGTGTTTTTTTTTTTCTTTTGCCCATCAGCATTAAAAAAAAAACACTTAACAGAGCTTCATTCATTTGTTTATACATTCGTTCCTTTCAATATTCAATATTCATTCAGTATACAACAAAAGAATTAGCTTCTGTGAAAATAGAAATCAGAACACTTGTCAAATCATTTTCGATTACCTTTAATGCAAATATATAATTTCATTGTCTCATATTTCCACAACCGTCCACATAAAAATACAATGTTTAGCTCCGTTTCCTGGGTTTCACTCATAGCATTAATTTCGATATTGATACAGTCCAGCTTAGCTTTCAAATTGGAACTACCTCAATGGTCTTTACCATGGGACAAAAAATATTACCAGCAGGATGAAAAGGTTGAGTTGTTAGTCAACACCGTTGAGTCCGAAAAGACACAACTACCATATGCTTACTACAACTTACCCTTCATTTGTCCACCTTCTTCAGAACTAAGTCCTGTCCATTTGTCTTTAGGTGAAGTCCTGAATGGTGACAGAATGTGGCAATCCGACTACCAATTAGCTTTTGAAGTTGACGAACCATGTAAGCGATTATGTGACAGATTTGTCAGTCCTTTAGGAGTGAAACGTGCTGATGAATTAATCAAGAATGATTATATGGTGGAATGGATCATCGATGGTATCCCTGGTGCAATCACTTTTATTAAACCAAAGACAAGCAAAGAGAATGCACAGAAGTACTATGTTGCAGGGTTCCCGCTTGGTTTTGTTGATAATGGCGTTAGTTATTTGCATAATCATGTGATGTTGGTTATAAGATGGCATAAAGAAGACGGTGATCCTAATAAGAAGACTATAGTTGGATTTGAAGTTTATCCTAAATCAGTTAGCGATTTTCATTGTCCTGGTGCTGCTAAGAATTTTGCCAACTATCCATTGAATCCAAACTCAGATGAAAAAATATTGGTTCCGTTCACTTACGCCGTCTATTGGAGAGAAGAGGTTGACATTAACTATGACAACAGACACAAGATGTATTTAGCTCCTGGTAGTAATCCAGGTGATGGTAAGATGCATTGGTTTGCTGTGATCAATTCATTGGTCTTAGTAGCTTTCTTGTCATTAGCTGTTGGTGTTGTCTTCTTAAGAACTTTAAATGTCGATTTTAAAACAAGTCAGTACTTGAGCCCTGAATTGGATAACTTCGTAGGTAACGTTGTCAGTGATGATAAACCGTCGTCGTCATCATCACCATCATCATACAAACCAGGTTGGAGATCAATCTCCTCTGATGTTTTAGTTGAACCATCATTCCCTGTCCTATTAAGTGTCTTTGGTGGTTGTGGAATTCAGCTATCTTTCACTATGGTTGGCTTATCAATATTATCTACGTCTGGCATTTCAGGTCCAAACAGTACCGTCTTATCAACTACTATCGGCTCTTTCGTCGCTGCTGGGTTCTTTGCTGGTTTTTCAGGGGTTCAATTTTATAAGTCCTTCTCATCTAATTCCAAGATTGCATGGAGAAGTGTTGCTTTCCTTTCTGGTAGTTTATTAACTGGATCAGTATTGCTTGTTGTTTTCATCTTGAATGGTGTTATATGGGCTAAAGATTCTTCTTTGGCCCTTCCATTTGGTACCATCTTGGTGTTAATTTTCCTATATGTCTTGTTGGAGATCCCAATTAGTTTATTTGGTGGGTTCGTTTCGAATAAAGTCGACCTATTACGAAGATTCACTAAGAGCAAATTAACAATCTCTTCTAGACCATCGAGGACGACCGATTCAATGAAACCTATACCTAAGCAACCATTTTTAAACAAATTTCGTTTCTCGTTACCTATTTTTGGCATATTCCCATTTGGTATTGTCTTTGTGGAAATGCTATTTCTTTTCAAATCATTATACACAGAGAAATTGTCTTTCTATTACATGTACGGATTTTTATCCTTTACTGGATTTTTACTACTCATTGTCATTGGTGAAGTCTCAATCATATCGACATATTTACGGTTAGACGCAGGTGATTACTACAATTGGCAATGGAAATCATTTGCAACAAGTTTTGGCAGTTTGTTTTTGTACTTAATGGCTTACACTATCTATTACTTACTTTTCCAAATGAAATTAGTTGATATTGTGTCTGTGTTGCTGTATTTGTTCTATTCGTCATTGTTGAACTTGTTGATTGCTGTGGCCTGTGGTGCTATTGGATTGCTGACTTCCACTTTCTTTGTCTATAAAATTTATTCTTCTTTGAAAGTTGATTAAGTAGCAAAAAAAAGATTGATTTGTCATTGTGTCTGTCGTCGTTTCTTGACCTATAGTCATATTTCAGTGTTTTTTAATTTTGAATATCTGTGAAAAAGAGATTCACTTCATTCAGCTGAACTCATTTAGTGGGGATCTATTTTGCACTTTTAGTTTCTGTGTTTTCTTTTTTTTGTTTTTTTTTATACTATCTTCTCTCGTGTCTTTTCATTCTATATTATTTTTTTTTCTTTTTGAAATTTATTTTTGCTTTCACTGCTCCCTTCATCTATTCATATTATTATTTCTTCATTACTTCTACTGCGTTTGCTTTTTTATCTTAAAGGTCACCTTCTGAGTTTTATATACTTTGAGTTTATTTTGAATTCTTTCTGTTAATCCCTACTACTAAAACATGATAATATGGTGGCTCTTCCAATACATGAAGAAAAATTTCTTTTTAATCTTGATTAGTCAATATTAATAACCTGAACGTTCGAGAAAAGTTGGGTTTGTATATAGTTTTATTTGTTATCAACACATACATAGAAATACTCAATGAAGGCACAAAAATGTGCTTCTGCTTCCTAGCTACAAGCGGTGGCCAAGACGCAAATGAATACTGAAAAATCATCCTCTAGAGTTATTCACTAAAAAACATCAGTCATGTGAAACGACACCTCATACGTAGTCAAGAAACAATTATTTTGAATAAGTTAATAACATCATTCTTCAAACCCTTATAAAAATGGAAATCATCAATGTGATTCAACGAATTAGCAATAGGGGTAGTAGCTGTTGTTCTTGTTCTTTCAAATATCGCTCCAGTGGCCATGAAGCAGCTATGACCATCATATCCATAGTCAAATCCATAATCTGAAGAGTCATTTCCATTACTATTCAATAGTTGAGCTGGATCCTGATTATCATTGCACACTTGATTGAACATACTTCCAGTTTCATCAGATAATGATTCTGACAGAATTTTTGCCTCAATACGGCCATCAACGGGAGCCATTCCTGGAGATGAATCATCTGACCCTCCCGTTCCGAGACTCAACCAACCTTCTTCGTCCACATCGGCATCATCACTGTTTGCTAGGAAGTAAGCTTGCACGTTTCGGAAGTTAGGTGACATTACTGAAGTTAGAATTTTGCCTTCCCTTGACGAGATGTGCGATTCGGGCTTTAGATTATTGGTAGTATGAAGTAGTAATGGGTCAAGACGATTATTAGTCTCTGACGCAGTTTGTCTCATGGTTGAGTTTCTCGATAGTTTGATAATTGATCTTGAGTTATCATTTTCCAACAAGATTCTGATTTTCTGAATCAATGCATTGATCAACAGTTGTTCTGACTTGTTGTTACTTTCTTCTTCTCTTTGTTTCTGTTGCAGTTGCTGTTGCTGTTGAAAATCGTTCCATTGATCTTCATGCATTTTCTGCCGTTGATTATGAGAGTCATTAGCCTGGTTATCAAATGCATTTGAATATGTACCATATTTTGGCTCAGCTGGACAAGAAACACCGTTGCAGAAACTTCCGTTATTGTCAGGTGTTAGAATAGTAGTGACTTCTCCCGTGTTCAGTGTAATCGAACTATATGTACTCAATGCAGAAGAGCCATAAAGTGGTGTTGTCAATACGTTAGGGCTTGATCTCACAGTATTTTCTTGATTTGCAGTAGATGAACCGGGATTGGCCTTACTGCGATCGGGAAAGCTTGGATTGTTGTTGCTTTGAAGTGATTTGTCGTTTTGTATCATACTGTAAAAAGGATAAGCCGATGTAGATGAAGCCAACCTTAAAGTTCTTGGAGCCACCTCAACACAAGAAACAGAAGTATAGACTTGTTCGTGATCTTGTGATGATTGTAGTGGGACTTGTTGCCGCTGTTTCTGGGACTGTTCATGCTGCCGTTGTCTGCTTAACTCATCCACAGCAACATTCTGATTATATGAGTTCATGTGAACCTTATTTCTATTCAATTCTGCATTGAAAGGTTGAGGGATTATAAATTGTCTATCAGGTACCGTGTTCAAGTATTCACTAATAATACTCAAATCTATTGAGTATTTCAACTTGATCAGCAGCCACAAGTCAGACACTATGCTAATCAATTTGTTTACACTTGAGAGTTTATCACTCCAATTCTTCTGGAATGTGTCAATTGTACGTTCAATCAAATGGATCTTCACATTGATATCCATATTAAATGACAGATCATCGGCATTACAGTTTGTCGCTGGACACCTTTCCGAGGAACCATCACCATTAAGAGTTGAAGTTGAGCTAGCGGTCGGTGAGTGGAGTTGATCAAATCCATTCTTTAAATTGGTCACCAGTATAGTCAACAACAGGATCAATTCATCAATTGGGATGAAATTTTTTAATTGCCAGTTATATTTAATCATTGACTGATGCGAAAGTTCAATGAAAACACTAATGTAATGCAACAGACTAGGTAAGAGATTAGTTGATAAACTGGTATAATCGTAAGTTAAATCGTTAGGTAACAAAACAAAATTCAAGTTATAGCCCAGGAAATCACCAGTAACTGATGATGGCATGGAGTAAGGAATAATGAGGATTTTCTTTTGAAGCATGATTAATGCCTTGTCACTTAATAAGCTTAACATCAAGTTGCAGTATTTGATCAGATTCAGTTTTCTATCCTTGTCTTGTACAGATTGGAATGATTTAGAGTCATTTTCTATTGATTGTGCCACTTGGGCAAGCGTTTTTCTAGAGGAGAAGCATGTCACATATAAGTCATTAATCTTGTGTTTCAGTCTATTAATCTCTTCATTCTTCAATTGAATGTTTAAACCGTTAGATAGCTTGATCAACTCATTGACAACTAAGCTGAATCTAAAGTTCGAGTTTAGATAAGACATACTAAAATCATCTGTTGCAGTTACTCTTGATTTTGAATTCAAGTTCTCAATAGGTAAACCTGTATCAAATTCATCTAATCTGATAATTGGAGACAAATTCAAAAAAAATGACACTAAGTTGTCTAACTGGAATATCTGCCACCATACAATTCTTCTCATTTGAACAGTTTCTTGATCTTTTAAATTATGGAAAACGACAGGATCTCTATTCAATTGATAAAATTGACAAATCCTTAGTATTTTGACTATGTTTATTAGTGATTTTCCGTTTTTCAAGTTAGATACAGATTGAAGCAGTATATTCATTTGTAATGTAGCCAATGACATAGTCTTTGGACTATTCAAGTTTTTGCTGTTGATCCTATTGAAAACTTTGAAATACTTGTTGAGTTCATTCTTAAGTAAGTTTATTTGACCTGAAGGTAATTGGTAAGTTTCTGACGCAGCCGAAGTATAGTAGACTACAAATAATAATGTGCAGAATTCATACAAGTTATTGGGATTTAACAAACATGTTGATTTATTGTACCAATATAAAAATTCCTCAATTTCTCTAGGACGTTGTACAGTTGTATCTTTATAGAAGAAGTAGCATTGAAACAATTTTTCTAAATTGTGTTGTAGAAATAATCCGCAACACCAGAATTCATCGTATTTCTGTTGAAATGTTTCTATATCAAGAATAGGTAATATTGAATGAATGCTAGTCATGAAGTTACTCAACAGTTCATTAGATCTATCTTTACTCGGCATAGAATCAATGATCGGTTCTAACTTCTTTATAAATATCTCAGTGTAATATTTCACTTCTTGCAAGAAATTTTCATCTTGTACAGTTTGTCCTTCGTTATAATCGTCATCTGGCTTACAACTCTCATCACCTAGGCCGTCCAATTCATAGTCTCCGTCAGAGTAACTTGCCGTATAATGGTCGTCATCTTGCTCTTGATATTCTATTTCTGAAGCAACTTGAGTGTCTCTTGAATCATGTATCTGTTGTCGACCTTCATGGCAAAACTCCAGATTCTGATTTCCCAGTTGTTTATTAATAGTTTGAGCCATTACGGAAGGGGAACTATTTGTGCTAGATGGAACATCAGGCATTCGACCTGCCGGATCCTCATGTGAACTGTCGTCAACTTCGCTCTCTTGTTCTTTACCGTGCTCATAGTCGTCATTATTTTGCTGTTTTGATACAGGTGATAAACTCCGTTTGCATCCTGTTGTTTTGCTTATGCGTATTTCACTATTTTTGGCCACATCAACTTCATCAAAAGTATTACTGTTGCTGGTAGTAGCTTTATGAGTCAGTTCCATGACATCCAGTGCACCAGCCTTCCTTAGATTTTTCTTCTTATCATTAACGAAATACTGACAAGCTGTAATTATCTCATGTTGCTTAGAGGGGTTCTTAGAAGCAAGCCTTTCACAATTTGAACATATAGGTTTATCTCTAGCACATTTGATTTTACGTTGATGACAAGGAATACAACTTAGGATCTTCCGTTGTCTGACTTTCTGGATCTTGTAAACTTTCCCACTTTGTAAAATGAGTGAGTTTGTTGGGTGAACGTTGGGCAAAGCGTTTTTTGAACGATGGGGTGGGATCTGCGATGATGGGGTGTGTGACGATGAAGACATGACGTGTAAGCAGATCTGACACCTAGTTTCTCTTGAACAAATATACTATGATATTTGCTTATATTTTACAGTGTCTATATGAGTTACTACACAAGGTTAGCTAGAATTAACTTCTAGAATGAATAATAGCAAATGCTTACCAATAGAAAGCAAATCAATCTTGTCGATTTTCTTCTTGGTTTGTAAAAAAAGTATGCACCAACGGCGAACATGCCTACATGCGACAATCGCTACTCCGTAGTTCCGGCGCGTTCAGTTGTGGTGTCACTTGACACAAACATAAGTATGTGTCCGTCTTTAAAAAGTAGACATATAATCTGTAGCTTATATTAACAAACAAATATGAGTCTACATGCTTGTTTGCGTATATTTGCACATATACAACTCTCCCACAGTGATCAAAGTTCGCTTTATTCTCACTCTCTTCCCCATCCTCCCAGCAGACCTCAACGTTCAGGAAGAGCGGGTGGGGCTGCTACCGAAAAGGCGAGCGACAATTATACACCCCATGCTTACTTCCCCGAGATCTGAATAAAAACAGCCGCCCACAGGATAGGAATGCTGTAGTGTGGCCATTATTCCGTTATAACCACAAATGAGTATGTTTTTATTGCTTGTGTCATTTTGAATCAATATCTACTTTCAAGCCATGAAATGTTTCTACAAGTCAACTCTCAGTAGTGATGTTACTACTATCTATCTCTTTCTGCCACAGTAAAGAACCCATAGATCGAACATCGGAAAAGCTTTCCCGCCTCAGATGATACTCCTCTGCACCACTACTACCACTTTAATGACACGTACTTTTAACTGACAGAGAAACTGGAGTTTCGGGCAGTACGCGTACTACAGTATTTTTGTTTATTTAGTGGCCCTGCCTATCTAATAGAAAAAAAACGGATGAGGAAACAATACGCAACGCGTGGGTTCTCATTCTCATCTGTTTCTAAATCTTAATTATATTGACACTATTACTACTACCTGCTTGGAGGTGGCGCTATATATATGCATATAAAAGAGAAGAAAGGCAGGATATCATTCTTTCTCTAATCAAATAATTTCAAATGCCTTCGTTATCGGAAAAATCAACCCACGATCCAAACTTAAACTCAAGTCCAATGGAGACCACACCTGAGCCATCTTCTCAAGTGAAACCTTCAGATTCATCTCCAGTGCCAGCTACAATCGCAACTACAACAACAAAGGAACATAAATTACAAGACTTGTTTGATGAAGACAATCCTGTAGTTCACCCCAAGTTATCTAAGATTGTAGCCGAACACAAAGATGATGACTCAGCCGATGTCGATGTCGATTCATCAGAGACTACAATCAAGATGTATAAACCATCCACTGCTGATATGCGCCACTATTACGAGAATTTCCTACCTTTTAAGTCTATCTTTTTGTGGTTGAATCATTCTCCCGCTCCCCAGAAGGATTTCACAATGAGGGAATTTGCATTCGAGTACAAGTCTGGTGCTTATCACCGGTACAATTCTTTCAGTTCAGTCAGTGAGTTTAAATCAACAGTGATTAAATCACAGCCAACTAGATTCGAAGTTGGTGCCATTTATCCAGTGCAACCGAAATTGAGAAAAACCGTGTCCAAGAATATAATGAAGCCCTTAGCCAAAGAATTTGTTTTGGATATTGATTTAACTGATTACGACGACGTTAGAACATGTTGCTCAGGTACTTCAATTTGTGATAAATGCTGGAAATTTATAACGTTAGCTATCAAGATTGTTGATGTTGCATTAAGAGAGGATTTTGGTTTCAAGCACATGATCTGGGTTTTCTCTGGTAGAAGAGGTGTCCATTGTTGGATTAGTGATTATAGAGCGAGAATATTAGATGAGCAAAAGAGAAGGTCCATCGTTGAGTATCTTGATGTTCTGAATGTTAAATCCAAAAAGAATTTAAATTTACGGAAACCGTATCATCCTCACGTGGAAAGATCATTTGAACTGCTAAGAGATGAATTTATCGACATTATAATAAGAGAACAAGATCCATGGAGATTAGAAGACAGATTTGAAGATCTTGCTAGATCGTTACCTGACTATAAATTGACTGCCAGTTTAATAAAATTTTGGAAAGAACAACCACCAAATAGATCAAGTGCTGAGAAATGGCGTGATATCGATACTTTTTATTCCAATTTGAAATTGAAAACCTTTGACATACAAGATTGGAAGAAAGAAATGATCTTTAAGACTATGTATCCTAGATTAGATGTGGAAGTGTCAAGGCAGATGAACCATTTGTTGAAATCGCCATTCTGCATTCATCCGGGAACAGGTAATGTTTGTGTTCCATTTGACCCTAGCATAAAGGAGTTTAGTCCGTTTATTGATGCCCCTAACTTGAAACAAATATTTGACGAGAATGAGACAGACTGGGAAAAGACATCACTAAAGGCAAGTGTTGATCTATTTAATAAATTTGTTAGTGGCCTGATAAAAGATGAGATCAGATCTAAGAGAGCAAGAGATGATGATGATAAGGAGAATAGCAACTTAGAGTTTTAGCTGGTGGTGTTTTCTGTATGTACATGTACACGTACATGCCTTTATATTTATTTATTCAGTCTAACGATCTGTAGACCAATCAATATATTTATTATTATTAATTAACCCAGCAATTTACTCTGGTTGATCCGAACTAGAGCACAGCCCAGATTCCTCATATGCAGTAGCCCGCTGAAAAACACATATTACATAATATTACATAATGTATAGCGAACCCTGTCTGTCTGTCCACTTCTTTCGCTCTTTCCTTCCGCATACTGCATTCGCATTCAACTGCACTTAACTACCCCATACTCCATTTTCCATCGCCTCTTCTCTTTATCGCCCTGTCACATTTTACACGTGTTGCATTCATTCATCACATGCGCTTCAGTTCCGAATCTCAGTGACATTTTGATCCGATGCCTGTGCCTAATCGTACATTTAAAGGCAGGAGTTCGGACATTTCTTGTACTTAACGGTTATTTTTGTGATTCTCATTTTCAGATAAACCGCTTTTCTTACTGTGGGAATGACACCTCCTTCTCCCTTCTCCGCCTCTCTTTTCCTACTTATTCTTTATTTGATTTGCATATAAAAGCCTTTGTAAATCTCCTCTGACAGTCAAGACTGTTGTTTTCTCTTATTATCTTGTGAATTTCCTTGTTACAAGCATAAACTGTTCATTATATATAGAGACAACGATTTTCCAGATAAATAAAAACATGTCTGAAGCGCAATACAAATTTTTCCCTACAAGAAAAGTAACAGTCATCAACGCCCCATTCAGTGGAGGTCAAGGTAAAGGAGGAGTTGAAGATGGTCCTGCTAAACTTTATGAACATGGCCTGTTGAAAGACATAGAACACTTAGAATGGGAATACACAGTGGAAAACCCATTAGATGATTTAAACTTGAGCCAACTAAAAGCAGACGAAGAAGACGTCTATGAAAATTGTAAGAGACCAAAGATGGTGAGTGAGTGTTGCAAATTAATTTACGATTCAGTTAAGAAAGCCCATGATAATAAAACGTTACCAATCACTATTGGTGGTGATCATTCCATTGGCATGTCAACTATCTTGGCATTCATTAACTCTCATCCAGATGGCGGTATCTTATGGATCGACGCTCATGCTGATATCAACACTCCATCAACTACAGAGTCAGGTAACTTGCATGGCTGTCCTGTGGCATTTGCTATGGGTTTGGATGAAGATAAGTGGCCTCCTCATTTCAACTGGTTGAAAGAGATCAAACAAAAAGTGAAACCAAATCAAATTTCATATATTGGTCTAAGAGACGTCGACAAAGGTGAAAAGAAAATTTTGAAAGAGTTAGGTATTGCTGCTTATTCCATGCACCACGTTGACAAATATGGAATAGCTGAAGTTGTCAAGATGGCTTTAAATAAAGTGAATCCTTCAGGTGAAAATCCTATACATGTTAGTTATGACGTGGATGCTATGGACCCAATGTTCGTTGCAGCTACTGGTACTCCAGTGAGAGGTGGTTTATCCTTAAGAGAAGGTCTGTTCATCGTTGAAGAAATTGCAGCTCAAGGTAATTTGGCTGGTTTAGATGTCGTTGAAGTTAACCCTTCTATAGCCACAACCGATATACATGTCTTGGATACAGTGAACGCTGGTCTGTCTATCGTTAGATGTGCTTTAGGTGAAACCATCCTATAAACAAAATATGTGTATATATTCATTTTAAAAACTTAATAATAAATTCATTCTTATATATATATATAGTCGAACAAGAACTATAATAAATTATCATACACCATCGATTAATATGGGGCATCAGGTTAAAAATTTCTAGCCGCGCCGAACTAAGCGAACACCCCTCGAATCCAAAAGCCTCCGCAGAAATTCGACCGACGAATGAGTTTTCGAGGAAATATGCATACATCTTTAAATCTTAGATCTTGGCCATTTATCATGAAACTTCGTCGTCGAGATGTTAAATTTGTAAATGACCAGCTTTTCTTCTGTTTTGTCACATTAACTTAAGATCTCTATTTAAGATTCCTTTCATCTTTTAATCTGGTTGTTAATCGAAAATAACCTGGCATTTAGGAAGTTCATTGTAGAAAGTCAGACTAGTTCGTTTGTGTCAGAGTGAATCACTTTCCAGTTTCCCTAATATTATTCATATATTATTCATCGCCTCCCTTTACCATCAACTGTACAAATAGACCGATGATAGCCATATCAAATAAGATAATAAAACAAAAATAGAAATACAAGCAGCAATATGTCATCTATAAATGAACATCAGAAAGACCCACCACCGAGATACGCAGGTTTCATAGCCGGAGTGTTTTCAGGAGTCATGAAAAATGCAGTGGGACATCCTTTTGATTCCGTTAAAGTGAGATTACAAACTTCTCAAGGAAGATTCAAAGGTCCTTTAGATTGTACCATCAAGACATTGAAAAACGAAGGTGTTAGAGGATTATACAAAGGTTTCACACCTCCCTTGGTCGGTTGGGTGATGATGGACTCAGTAATGTTGGGGTCGTTGCACGTCTACAAGAGGTTTGTTAAGGATAATTTTTACAAAGATGAAAAAAAATTGCCTTTGGTAGGACATTGCATTGCTGGGTTAGGTTCAGGATTGACTGTCTCATTTGTCGCCGCTCCTATTGAGCAATTGAAAGCTAGATTACAAGTGCAGTATGATGCTAAGAGTAAGATTTATACTGGACCTATCGACTGCCTAGTGAAGTTAGTTAAGCATGACGGTATAAAAACATTGTATAAAGGACTAATTCCAACTATGATCTTTAGAACAAATTTCATAGTTTGGTGGGGGTCCTACGAATTAATAACTGATTGGTTTAAAGAAAACACCCAGATGAGTAACGCCTCGATTAATTTTTGGGCAGGTGGACTATCAGCATCATGTTTTTGGGTCACTGCTTATCCTGCCGATGTAGTGAAGAATGTGATCATGATTGATGATGTGAATAGTCCTAAATTTAAGAAGTATTCAACTGCTGTTAAGTACGTTTATAATGAAAGAGGCGGGTTGAAAGGTTTCACGAGAGGTTTTCTTCCAAGTATATTGCGAAGTTTCCCCGCTAATGCTGCTGCCTTGGCAGCTTTTGAAGCAGTTATGAGATTCTTCCATTGATTTTGGTCGGGTCGCAAATTTCCAATAGGAACAAATTACACAGGGGACAAGGTATGTTATACAAAATGTAGATCCGGTTAATAGTGATATCATACTCAGGCACACAAGAAAACTATTATTAGAATATTGATAATCATGTCATACGTAAATATTTTTTCTATTGCAGCTATTCTGCTCACTTTCGCCATTCCCATAAACGGAATCAACGGGCTATAGTTCCATCTAATCCACGGTTTCCAGACAAACGGTAGCTTTGTAAAATGTGACATCTGAGCAATGGGTGAACCTTGCGACTACCATAGCTAATTGTGGAACCGGAGTACTCTCTTAGCATATATGATCTAGCTTGCATTCCAGAGTTTAATGAAATCATTAGACAACGTTGTTGTCAAACTTAGTTTCGCATACAAAAGTTTAGCTTTTTTTTTGGCGCTTAAATTTTTCTCAACCCATCCCTTCTTTACTCTCTGCGTTTGAGCCTAGATATACAATTGTTACCGCTCAACTATGTCAGTTATAAACCGATCTTCTTATTGTATTATTGATGTTTTCTTGAATATACTTATTCAGTATCGTTTTTTTTTTTTTTTCAGAAGCCATAGACGTTCCCGTTAACTATAATTACAAACAAAAAGCTGTCGCCTATCAATAAACAAATTTACACGGCAACTTCTTCACAACAGAAATAATAACAACAAACAACATAATGAAAATCAATTACTCAAACGTTCTTGCTTTAGCTGCATTTTTTAGTTCTTGTTGTTTAGCTGCATCAGACAAGTCATCAGACCAGCAACAAGACGAAATCCCTTTATTACCCAGCTTTGAAGATGACTCATCTGAGACAACAAACAACAATGACGACCCAGATGTTGGTACATCAGTTGGTGATATCCAACCTAAATGCTTCAAACAAAACTACTACATTAACGCTGCAGGTGATTTAAGGGAATTATCCGACTGCTCTATCATTTCGGGGAACATTTTTATTAAAGGATTTGACTCATCAGTCTTAGATTTTGGCTCTATTTCTCGCATCAAAGGTTCTTTAAGGGTTCAAAACGCCAGCAGTTTATTGAGAATTGAAGGTGTTGAGCTCAGCACTATTGATGGAACTTTCGGTTTAAATACTTTAACTTCCTTAACCTCTGTTTCCTTCCCAAAGTTAGAAAGTATCGATACTATTGAGTGGAAAGTGTTACCTATTCTTAGCGCTGTCAATCTGGACAAAGGAATTAAACACATCAATTCTGTTATTATGTCAGATACTTCCTTAACTGGGTTTGGGGGTTTCAATGTTGATTCATTAAAAGTGTTGAATATTAATAATAATAGGTTTCTAGAGCGAATCGAGTCATCAGTTAAAGAGATTACCGAAAGCTTGCTCATCTCAGCAAATGCAAGAAGTTTACAAGTTTCCCTGCCAAATTTGTCATGGGCTAAAACAGTCACGGTGAAGGATACTAGTTCTTTGAATTTGAACAGTTTACAAATCGTTGAAAATACCGCCCAGTTTATCAATAACAGATTTTCAGAATTGAAATTATCAAAATTGAAATCTGCTGGTAGCACTCTTAGTATTATTAACAATTCTAACTTGAAAGCTCTAGATTTTTCTTCGTTGGTTGAAGTCGGCGGTGGACTAATGGTTATCGATAATGAACAAGTTAACAAGATTGACTTTTTCCCAGCATTAAGATCTATCGGAGGAGCTATTGAATTCCAAGGTAACATTGACGAAAGTGAATTGAAGCATCTGAAAGTTGTCAAAGGTAGTGCTATAATAAAATCTAGTTCTTCCACTTTTGATTGTAACAGATGGATTAAAGACGAAGCTAGTAGTGTAGTTAGAGGTGGCAAGATTGAATGTGGTTCAGGCGCATCAAAGACTACCGAGGTTATATTAATTGACAATTCTGGCGAAATCACTACTGGTGCTCCGGGTATTAATTCGAGATTACTCGACGAGACTAGTAGTTCTACAGATGGCACTGCACTCGACAATGAAGCATCGCAAGGCATGAAGATCTCCATAGCCAGTATTGCCATTGGATTAGGATTATCCTGGTTGACATTTACCTGAGCCTAAGTGTGAGTAGATCACCTTCTTTCTTTGACTGTGTTTCACTTTTTAAATAGTAGCTATCTATAAGCATTAGTATAAGTATAAATAATCATATATAATACATCTGTTTAGTGAAGAACTAAAATATGAAAGCTGAAATAAATCGAAAGGACGTAAACAAGCACAAAATATAGCCCCACCGCCTCGCAACTTTTATATGTCGTTCCTGTTCTTATCGCCATCAGACCCGCAGTAAATCTTTGGCTGGATGTTGTGAGAATTTCATCTCCTATTCCCACCACTGGAAAATCTGTCTATTCTATTATCTTTTTTTTTCTTGTCACTCTGACGTTGTTTTCTTCTATTAGATTACTAGTATCTTTTATTTTGGAAAGGTTGTTCATTTGTATAAGTTATGTCCCCGACAAGCCATCCGCAGGAAGATCAACACACGGGCTTCAAGCATCCTTCTGGATCCAACTCCTCAACTACGGAAAATATATCCTTATCGGGCCCTACTCTAGCCCCATCGCCTCCTCTAAAGTCGAAGCTACATATCAGTTCTGTCCCCATGGTCGTCCCACGAACAGCCAGAGAAATATCGTCGTCATCAGATAACAACAACTCGAAACGGTCTACTTCTTCGTCGGTTGATCGTACACGGAAAAAAAGCTTCGGCAAGTTTACAATCAATGCAAAGAGAACGTTGAACGATTCGTTGTTGTCAGACTTGCTTAAAGTTTCTGAGGATTTGTCAGTTTTTGGAAATGATTCAGAAGATCATAAAAGTAAGCTTGAGACAAATAATGCTCATACGAGCAATGAATCCAACTTGCGTTCATCGACGGAGTATCCCCACTATTCGAACATTAGCACCATTGCTGATAAGAGGACTACTGCATCGTTATCACGCCAGGTTCACCCACCAATTTCATCTCATAATAAATATAATACAAATTTGAAAAATTCAAGACATGAAATTGAGATCAATGATACTGCCCATACTAAACAGATCGACAATGACAACAGTACAACTCATGCCTCTAAGTACCACTTAAATATGGGCACTACGGACATTGAGGCTGAAAAACCAAATAAGAAGAAAAAAAGAGTGTTTTCATGTACTAATTGTCGTAGACTAAAGACTAAATGTGGAGTTGATCCTTGGTCGCTGAGTTGCAGCAGATGTCACAGGCTTCGCCTTAGCTGTTCTTTAACTCCGTCAATTGAAAAAGTTCCGGGTGGTGGTGTCCCTCAAGTTGTCCCTGGAGGACCTAATAATAATGTCAGTGATGGCTCAGCTCAAGCCTACAACAATCATGCCACATTAATGAATTCATCAAGTACGGCTTTTGTTGACAAGACAAAGCCAGTTGGAGTAAATGGACACCCAAGTGAATTGTTACACAAGCCTCTCAGAGCAGAACAGAGGTCAAATAATAGTACACCCGAAATGGAAGATCGTTTATTCAAAATCGAAAACACTGTGGATTCATTCAATGGAAAGTTAAACTCTTTGCTTGATTTGGTGAAGCAAACAATATCCTCTGGTAACGAGATTGATTTCAGTGTTTCTAATAATGATCAGTTTTTTAATTCCTCGGAGCATCATAACTCAATTGCACCTTTGCAAATTATCAAACAGATAGACTCCAAGATTTTCAAAAGAGTTAATAAGAAGGATCCATTTAAGAAAATTTGTGATGAATTTTTGAAATTTTATTTTGACAATGAGGAGTTATGTTTACAGTTATCCAAATCATTTTTGGAGATATCACACTTTTGGATCATTCCAGGAGGCATTACTGAGATCAATAGAAAGTATGTGGTTGATCATCCTTTTATCACATGTGTTTTTGTCATACTGGCTATGTGTTTTGACGAAAACTATAAATATGTTGAAGAACAAAATCAGTTATATTTATTAACATCCAAGTTATTAGGTGTTGCATTAGTAACTGAGCCTTTAACTGATCACGATATTGAAGCCATATTATATATTTCTTTGTACAGTATTGCAAGAAAGCCGAAACAATTAGAACTGGATAGCTGGTTATTGTCTTCCATTGGATTGAAACATTTAATAATATCAATTGACTTTAAGAATATCCTGAGAAGAGTGTCAATGAAGATATTTGACGATGATGATATGTTCCATTTGCGTATTTTTAACTCTATGTGTTCTTGCCATTTCCAAAACGCCATTGGTTATGGAAGACCAATCATGATAACCAACAGTTATTTTGACTTACACAACCTTTCTATCAAATTTCCCAATGCTACGGTAGGGGATGCAATCAAAGTTGCAGAACTTGATCTTTATGTGATCCTATCAAAAACTTTATCGAGTCCGAATTATTTCAATCAGTTAAGTTGTTCTGTGGCCAAAGATGACAATTTGCTGGTCTTTGGTGACTTAGCTGAATGGAAATCAAAATGGCGTAAGATTAAGGACCAGGATGTTTCTCATATGCTTTCTTTTGCATACAGTTTTTCTCATATTATGCTTTCGAGGAAGTTCATCCAATTGTTCAAGGATTCAAAAGATACTGATACATTTCCAGAGCTTCTTCCGATAGCTTATAATACCGCATGCCAGCACTCGTTTGACATGCTAGGTAAATTTCTCCTGTTGTCTAATGATTTAGTCAAAGGTTCTCCGTCATTTCAATTGAACCAAATAGTTTACGCTTGTGTGACATTATGTGATTTCCTTAATTTTATGAAAGAAGAGGAACGCAAAATGACGTTGAATTTAATTTCGAAGATTTATTGGCATTTGAATAAGATTGGAGAAAAGATGAATGATGCTACTGACACTATCGCCAAAATTATTAAACAATTGGTCGACTTCGCAAGTTCTGATCAAAACTCAAACGATTTTAGGCATACAAGTTGCACAAGTGTTAAAGTTGAACAACCAGATACACAAACTAATGTGATTAAAGATTTAGTTAGCCAACAACGTCAGCAATTGTCTCCCCAAGATATAAAGCAATCGCCTCCGCAAGATTTTGGACTACAACAACCACTTCAGCAACCGCTGCGAGCTACTCGTAAACCTTCAGTCTTTTCTATGCAGAATAGCCCCAGATTTACATATAATTCTCGCAGTAATAGTAATAAGCTAGGAGTTCACAGTTCACCAGTTTCACCAGCTAATAGTGATTTAGGAGACGATCGCCATGGATTTCGATTGCCGGATGTGTCAAATTTTGAAAATTTTGAGGACTTCTTCAATGATGTTTTCTACGACTCGAAATACCAGGAGTAGAATTTCAGAAAAGTTTATTTATATAGTTTTTCCATAGCATATCTTTTGAATAGATTACTTGTGTCCATGGTATATCATGTATCCAAAACATACGAAACGGTTGGTTCTCCCTCAATCATTTTATCCCACTTTCATCCTTACCCCCTTAAGAACGCAAGAAAGTCGTGTCTGAACCATATACTGTGAGAAATTTTCATTCTCACAGGTTTTCCCGTTTCTGCGTGAGTTATCCCAATTTCAGAATAGGCGAATCTTTTTTGTTAATGTATGCGTTTGTGAACTTATACAATACTAACTTCTTTATTTTTCTTTATCCAATTTCTGAAGAGACCCATTATTGAACTCCATATTACAGTGCAATCCCTACAATTTTCGTATTTAATTCATCCTATAGTGGCAATATAAGAACGATTTTTGAAGCCGTCTGCTCAATAGAAGGCAATCACAAATTGCTACATTATCTGCTTCGTACTTCTTTTCAAACAAGAAGAAGAGCATTTTTTGTAAGAAAAAAAAGAAGAAGAACAACAGAAAAGCTATGGATTTTTCATGTACTACAACTCGTAATGGTCAAGCCAGTGGTTCGACTATATTAATGGCGGAAGAAGATTCAGGGATGAATCAACAATACAATAGCAATAATTATCAAGGATCATATGGAAACCATCAGAATACCAGTCAGAATGCAGTGCCCAGCTTTCATGATTCTTCGCTTCCACTCACTTCACAACCTCAACTGCAAGCCCAAGCCCAAGCTACATCCAATTCTGCCCAAGATCAAATACAACAAGTGCAACAACAGCTAGAGAATTCCACTGGACAGGCACAACCTGTTCATTTCGATTCTTCTGCTACACAGACTCTGACTTCGCAGTTTCCTAATCTCGGGTATTCTTTAGCCCCATCTACACAGCCACATCCTGAGCAAGTGGTGAGTTCTGTCATAGCAAGGACATCTGTTTCTTCTAACACGAATACGACCCTCAATGACTCAACCACAAATAGCAATTCGAAGGACATGCCCTCCTCCTCCTCCTCCTCATCATCATCTTCAGCTGCTTCTACGTCGGATTCGACTTCAAATGTTACACCAACAAATGCAGTTACGCGTTCTTCATCAATCGCGACAATGACCGCTAATACTTCTAATTCTGCCTCGAACGGTTCCGTTTCCTCAAGAAAGCTTCCGAGGGCCACATTAGAGCAGAAAATTCAAGTCTTGGATTGGTATAACAGATCAGAGAGAAAATGTCAACAACAGACAGTACTGTTTTTCAAGAATTTGGGTCAATTTGCGGTGACAAAATCCACGTTGAACAGATGGGTGTTGGGCGAAAAAGAGCTTCGGGAGCGATACAAGAACTTGACTTTGAATAACTCTAAAATGTACAAGACGAAACCTAACTACAAACAGCCTGAAATACACAGATGCTTAGAGATATTGTATGAACAATCCTGTAATGAGAACAATCCAATTACTGAGCGTGGATTAATTGGTAAATGGTCACATATTTACAGAGAGTACCACCATTTGAATAATACCAACGATAATAATAATAATGATACTGAGATTAAAATGCCATCTAAATCAAATGGATGGTTGCACCATTTCAAAAAGACAAATGCTATCAAACGCGATTTAGCGAGATCTTTTTACATGATGCAATCGCACCTACCACAAACTGAAGCCGCGGACCAAGAACGCTTAAGAATAGAGTTATCTGGTTACAATCCAAGTCAGGTTTACCAACTTGATGAAATTTCATTCAATCGAAAACCAGCTTTCGTTAGAGGTAATGATCAAGACGAGTCAGGGATATCCATTGGTGATCCGTCCGATAGGATCATTGTTGGGTTGGTTGCTAATGCGGATGGTTCAAGATTTTTTGATCCATTGATCGTGTCGGATGAGCCATCTTTGAAAGACATTAAGTCTCATAATTTACAGTATAGTAAGAATGGTATGTTGACTTCAGAGATTTTTTACAAGTATATATGTAGCCTTGATTCTATGCTTGCTTCTGAAACCGGAGAAAAATCAGTTTTGTTAATGGATGATCTATATTCGCATATTATTCCAACTGAATCTTTACAAAACATTCGTATTGTTTATTTTTCATCGCTCAAAGACAATAAGACTTATCATTACTATCCTATGGATTTCGGAATCAAAAGAATTTTTAAAACATTAGTCAAGTCGGCATATATTGAAAGTTTCAAAATGAAAGTGATGGATAATTCAAATGGGAACCCCGATGTCGTCGATCCTAGTGGCACCTCAGCGAATAACTCATCGGGTATTAAAATTGATGCTTCTCTGGTACGAATAGGTAAACCGGAGTTAATACAGCATATAATGGGAGCTGCTGTATCGATGCAAACTAAAGAATGGCAACAGTGCATCAGACACTGTTTTTATAGGTCCGGAATAGTATCGAATTATCAAGATACTTCATTTCAAGAATTGAGAAATGATGATCATTTGTGTCGTGATAAGGCTAAAGAAGCTCAGTTAGGTAGTACTTTACAAGGTCTTGTTGATAGTAATGTTTTAAGCCAGTTATTCATCGATAATTCTAGGGCAAGGACAAACCAGGATGTTGACATTGGTCTCTTTTTGTTTCCTGATGATGAAGAAGTGGAAAATGTCAGTTTGACAGATAGTGACGTTGTCTTGCTTGTGAAAAGGGAACGAGGTGACAGTGGGTTTGGGGATCGTTCCATTAACTCTCATACTACTGTGAGACCTCATGATAGTACTAGCATTGCTCAAATGGGCAGTTCTATGAAGTTACAACGAGAGTACATTCAACAGAGCAATGATTTATATGACCACAAACATATAATTCAGGCAGAGAAGCATCTTAATGCTAATGGTAATAAATCGGGTAGCACTTCAAGGCACCCAAGTATTAACGACCCGGCTCCAATAGATGATCCCTCGGCAACAAGTGCAGAGGATTTGAAATCACTTAATTCGGTTAGATTGTTTTTCAATAAACCTGAAAATGTGGGCAAATATCCTGATTTGGCTGAACAATTCTACAAATATTTCCCAAATACCGACAACTATCAACCTCATGAACAAGAGCAGATACATGGATATACAATGAACATTGACAGTGGTGGTAAGCCTAATAATCGTTTCTCAGGAAAGTTTCAAGGGCACAATGACAGTAGTAATGTCACACAAAGTAATACCAATCTTATCCGTTTCTCACACGATGACGAACAACAAGCATTGGCTGAGCTAGCTAAAGAAGCCACTAAGACCTCCGAAGCAAACGAGAGTGGGTCAATTGATAATCAAAACAACAAAAAAAGAAAACTGAATACTGGGAACTCAGTGGATTTACAAAATATAGATACTGCACTATTAGATCAAGATAATAATGATAGTCATATATGATCATGGCTCGTTGACACTTTTGTATGTGAATTTCGTCCATTCTACACTTTTTATTGTTGCTTGTTTATTTAGGTCATGTTTGCATGCCAGTGTTTTTCTCATTGTGCTATCTAAAGATCAGTGTTACAATGTAATGTTAAAGTGTGGAAGATATACAAACGCTTATGATGGAGTTATAGTTATGTTAGGAGCGAGTGTGGTTTCATGATGAACGGAATTGTAGAACCTCCTGTCAAGTATACTTACATCATTAGAGGGATAAGTGCGCTTTTGAACATATCACAAATGAACGGAACGATTCATTTGAAGAGGGACAGAAATTTCACAAAACGTTTTTTTCATAGTGTATACATATAACCAAAACTGAGCACATTGCAGTTCTCAATTTTAATTTTGATTTGGGTAATATAGTAGCTACAAGAATTTTCAGAGACTTTATGTCCTGTGTGTATAGATTTGTAATGGTTGGATAACTCTTATAGTCTGAACTAGAATCATTATTTTTTGGGGATAGGACAGAGTTATTTCAACCACTAAAGAAACCTTCTCAAACTAGCCTTTGGTATACTGATCGAGAAATCGTTTAAAGAAATACTCAAGGAAATACGTAGACTTTAAAGTCTACAAATAGATAGATAGATAGATAGATAGGTATAACTCTAACTTCTATCAGTTATCTGGTACGTACCTGAGGGTTTGAAAAACACTCTGACTTCGCTTATTAGTTTACAATGCATCCAGCATTTAGCGACTGCTCTTTCAGTCTTTGAAATTTGGCTCCATGGAGCTGTCACAGTATTTACAACAATTGAAAACACTTTTACCTCAAAATGCCATTGTCTTCAAGAGAACGTATAATGTGTGTATTTGAAGTGAGTGTAATCACTTGTCATCCGGAATCTGGGCGGTAGAATTAGTCTAAGTTTGCCTGTCCTCAAAAGAAACAATAATCTGGTTGCATAAGCCCCTGCGAGCCCAGCCAGAAAGAGGTACAGCATCCACCCCTGATGAGCCTAAGGGAAGGTCGGCAAATACCAGAGGATAAAAAACATGGCGCCCCAGTAATTTCTCCCGATAAGCCCAAAGTTGCAGGTGATCGTCTTTCTGATCCCAATAGAGCCCGCCCACAAGATAGTTCTGAAACAATTTTGATAATCCACAAGTCGATCAAGTTGTTTCCTATGAACAGGGGCCGGGCAAGAAAGCCCAGCGGCTGACAGCTACCTGGATGACACAATTGAACCAGGTCTGCTGTGTGTCTGAATCAGATTTCGGACAGCGTTTGTTGCTAACCAGACGCAAACAATCTACGAAAAAAAATGTTCACTTTTGACGTTGACGTTGTGTCAAAAATCGATTCTATTTTTAGTCAGGGTTGCTCAAAAAAAAAAAAAAAAAATGCAGGCGATGCGATTTCATGCACGCCTCATGGTTTCCTGTCCCTTGCACCACTCCACCACAGGATCAGTCAAAGACAGACAAACCCGGGCTCTTTCCCTGGTACATTCAGCTGGTCTTGCTCTGCCCACCACGAAGAATATATGTGACTTGTAATCAACCAGCGATCAGGTTATGTCGATCCCTTAATTGTTACATTCTTCTAGAATGTCCACAATTTTGTTAGAAACTCTTTGCCGTTTCAATACAATACCATTTAGCATCTGGTTTGATTAAGCATCTGTTTATCGAGAGACCGCCGTATTGTATAGGCCTGCTTCACTGGTTTCAGTTCACTTCTAGCTGAACCGCTTACATTCTCTCCTTGATCCATAAAAGATAGGTCAGTGTCCTCCCATCCGTCACTTCCCAAAATAGCTAATTCTCTATCCTTGTCTATTTCCCTCAACCACTTTAGAAATTAGATGGAAGAACCGCAATTACGCCACTCATTAACTATTTCTTCAAAACCAGATCAAAACCATCTGATTTCTCATAGACAGGAGTTACAGGTTCCGGATAAATTACAACCACATCAACACCTGCTAGATCAAGGCCATCCAAATAATAATAATAATAGTCCTCATCATAGTCAACTTCAAATCCATTCACAAGGCAAGCATCCTATTATGCCGGTTGTTCAATCCAGATCTCATCAGCTGTTACAGTCGCCTATGGAGGTCAACTTTACAAGAGGTCATGTAAAGAGTGAAAGCGCCTCTTCTGTCCATAGCGCCCAGTTTACGCCTACTTATTGTTATCATCACAACACTCCTCAGCAACCACATCAACAAACTTCAATGATTCACAACCAGTATCAGCACCCCTTGAACTTTGATTCCAACAGTTCGCATGCCCTGCCACCTCCTTTCAGCTATCCCAGTTTAGTTGTCCCTACACAGGCAATTTCTCAATTGCCAAATCTTCCTTCTTTCAAGTATTCGCCATATCCGCCTCCCAGTAACCATTTAGATGATCCCAAGAAACTTTCTGAAAATCAATCGCAGCTTAGAAGACCTGTCTACTTTTCAGTTGAAAAGGCACATTTAAGCGCCGCTAGAGCACCATCTTTTGTTTCTATTCCGCCTTCAAATTTGCAACCCGATGGTCGCTCTGCCACAGTCCAGCAAAGTAACATAAAACGAACCAGAAAGGCAGATCATGCCGCTCCTGGAGATTTATGTGATAGCCAATTAGTTGAACTTGCTAAAGAAAATGTTGATGTGCCACTTTCTGAACTTGCCACATCCGTCAAAGATGCTGAAAAACAGTTGGCGGATGTGATTTGTTCTGGCTCCAAACTGAACAAAGATAACAGAGCAGCTGAAGCTCAAAAGAAAAGACAGCATCAAATATTTGCGATGGTTGTCTTAATGAAATCTGTCGAAACGAAGGCTACTGCGGTTTGTCCCCGTAATCATATTTTCCATAAATATGATTCTCTTTGTAGAGAGCAGGGTATCTCTCCGATTTGTAATGCATCTTTTGGTAAATTAGTGAAAGTGCTATTTCCCTATATCAAAACTAGACGTCTTGGTGTTAGAGGCGCTAGTAGATACCATTACTGCGGCATTAAATTAATTGGTGAGCACGATGATGTTGAAGCAAATAGCATCAAATCTCCAAATTCAGTTTTAGACTCTCCAGGAAATTTGAGTCATTTTTCTGGGTCCACAAATCTTTTAAGTGTCACAGGTAGCTCGTCTCTGTCTTTGAACGGAGAGACATCTACTACTGCCACTTCAACTGATGCTTCACCTGCTTCTCCAATTTTAAACTCTTCTTTTTCTGGCCATCGTCTATCATATGAACGTAGGTTCTTTAGGCATTTTAATGATTCAACTTTGGATTTTGTCGTTCCTTCTATGGAAAGCTATATGAGATTGTTCAATCCAGAAGATGAAAAATTTCTTCGTCAAGTTGGAAGTGTTTACGGTGAATATTGTAACAAGGTTTTCAAGTTTGTCAGGTACATGAAAGTTAAGAGTTTATATGAAGAAATAGCTTCTTTCAGACTGGAACTTTCTATAAGGGCCGAGGAATTATTTGCGTCTCCAAAATTACTGCCTTGGATTCTTACGTGTGATATCGAATTATACAAATCTTGCACAAAATTACTTTCCAAGTTAATTTTTCAAGACGTTCCAGAATATGTTCGTACCCAAGTTAAGAACATTGATGCCAGATTTCTTGATCATATCAAACAGATGGCCATTCCTATCAATATCATTAGTAGTAAATTGAATGTTGCTGAAAAGTTTATTGATGTAGTTTTTAAGCTTTCAAGGGTTATTTTAACTGCCTCTTCAGCAGTTCGTAACTTGGTGGATAAAAATACTATATCTCAAATGATTTATGAATGGAAGACACTGGATTTGACTCAAATTGTTGAAAGGAAAGTGAGCTGCCATAAAAAGAGCTTCATATTATTGATTTTGGAAGATTTCTCTAACCTGTTTGTTCAAATTGAGTCGTTGGGTAATAGTGATTCAGATGGCAAATCAGATTCAATTGCCAACAATAAATTAGGTGGCATCACTCTAATTTTGAGTGAAGCTCTGTCCAGGATTCCTGAAAAATTCATTGATATTGATCCAAATTTATACTTGTTAGTGACCAATTCACTTACTGATTCCATTTTAAGGCAGCTCACTATTGATGGAATTACTGACAATTTTATTTCTTGGTGGAGCCTATGTTGCTGGGTCAATGAATTCTTTGAGTTTCTTGGGGAGCTGGGTGGCTATCTCAAAGAAGTTCCTGACTTTAATTTCAAAGGTTTTATCAGTGATCATTCTAGATCCAGTTCTGAATCTATTTATTACTCTCCAAATAACGTTTGATTACTGGAAGTAGTGTCTCATATTTTATTTTGCTCTATGCGTGTCAAATTTTACTCATGTTCAACTTGGTTTGTATGTGTTTTCCATTTCACGGCATGTTTTTTGCATTTTGTTTCATTCAATTGGTTTTTGTTGTTTTTGTTGTGAATGTATAATTTACACCCTGCGTTGGTTTATTTAAATTTGCATTTTGATTTCTTTCATTTGTGTTTGTTTGTCTATTGGCGGTTTTGTTTTAATTCATAGATATATTCTTCCATGTTTACTTAAAATTGCATTTGTGTTTTTTTGTTTTAGCATTTAAAGGGTTTCTTTTAGCACTATATTCATATGCATTGTTACAGATGATCCCTATATTTATCTCAGGTTTTTTTTTTCTTTTCTCCACTTTATGTGTTCTCTGCATTTAGTTTGCATTACCGTTTATACGATACCTTCATCAAGGATTCCGTTGTTTCTTCCCATTTCTTCATCTCCTGTTCATTCATAGTTTCTAGCCATATATAGTTGTATAAGGCTATCGTTCATCATTATATCCACATGTTACTCCGTGAAACTGAGGAGCTCATAAAATGGGCATCAGCCACCTGTAAAATAAGTAAACAGATCCGCACAGCCTGTTTTGTGATTTTTAAATCCGAGAAAAGTAAATATGCGAGAGAAGAAACTGAAGAAATCACTGAACGGCTCGTCAAAATAGCGATGTCATAGATTAAGCGCTAAGTTGGGTTTATAGTGTTTAAACTATGAAACATTGTTCCGATCTTATTTTGGATAAAACAAGAATACGTAATTTAACTCCGATACGAGATGTTTTGTTTTTTTTGGTTATTTAATACGTGCAAAACAACTAACTATGAGTGAGCGTTTAATAATTTTTTGTGAATCCTCTTTTAAAAGATTCAAATTTCTATAAATGGAAAAACTTTGTCGGGATTGGTGTATGATATTTACATAAAGATAAATTGTTCCGAAGAGCTTCAATAATTTTACATTATATATAAGCGATAAAAAATATTTGTCGCTGTTTGCCCATTTTATACTTGTACAAACAAGTTAAAAGTTAACCAATCACGACCTAGATTTTTTTCATTCAAGGGAAAACAAATCAGAAATTCAATCTGGAAAGTTTATAGCTCTCCAAAATAACAAGCTTGAACTGAAACGACTGACCAAAATGAGTAATGGACACTCAGTAGATATTACGACTAAGTACATAAACCTAAAGAAGTTAAAACTAGCCGTTAAGAAACAACAAGAAGAGTGTTTTCAGGAAAAATGGCAAATGGCAAAAAATAAGAAAAAAAAACTTTATTCTAATGGGAATTTGGATACGAATAGTGCAGCCAATGAATTTTCATATCTACATGACAGTTGTAATGATCCTGAAAGTAAAGTAGCTCAAACGAGTTCTCGAAGCCAGTCTAGCATATTGAACAAAGATCAAAAGCGAATTATTAGGGCATTTATTGACGGTGGTCCAGACTACACTAACATCCAGGAAGCAGTTAAAAAAGCCGCTGTTACCAAAAACGGTCATTCTTTGACTCAAGAGAAACAAAGAAACGAGACCGTTGACGAAAATGTTAACGATATTTCTTTTCATTTCAAAAATGAGATTCCTGAATCATTGGAGATTAGGAACCCGCATATTGTGGGCACTGGGAGTCGTGGTGTTTTTGTGAAACGTGGAAGTACAACTGTTTTCAAACCTGGGGAACAAATTTTACGTTTTTCCCCTTATTTGGAGGTCCTGGGCAGTCTACCAAGCGAGGGTAAGAGTTTCAGAGATTCTAGAAATCACTGTTGTGCCAATTGCATTACTGAATTACAGTTTAATTCTTTGACTGACAATTATACATGTTCTGGTTGTGATGGGCTTACATACTACTGCTCTAAAGAATGTAAAAATGAGGATCTCAGATGTCATGCGATTGAGTGTCAGTATCTTCAGTATCTGAATAAACGTACATCGAGAGAGAATATTTCATCTTTGGAAAGAATTATTGTAAGACTATGCATTTCAATTATGAAAGATTATAACTTGTTAGAGAAGTGTAAGCTACTTACGTCTCATCATGAAGAAATGTTTAATAAAGAGAAGTTTAATGACTTTTGCTCTAAAAATAAAGACATATCGGAACTTACTACAGAGCTTATTACAAACTTATTGAGATTTTTTAGCTGTCACATGTCTGGATTAGCAAAGTTAATTTTCATTATTTATGTCAATGCTACAGTTTTACAAAACTGGTATAATGAACCTATTGGTTTGATGTTCGATCCAATGTTTTCGTTAATAAATCATTCTTGCGATCCGAATTGTATCTTAAGTTGGGAAGGAAGGCATGTGTCATTAAAGGCAATTAAAGAAATTAAACCCGGTGAAGAATTGTTTGTTACATATGTTGCTACATCTTTGCCAAAATTTGCCAGACAAGTGGTTCTAAAAAATAACTTTTTTTTTTATTGTAGTTGTCCGGTTTGTCAAATGCCTACTGAAAAATGGTTGCCAATAGTATGTATTGAATGTAACCACCCAAATGGGTCATTCAGTGAAGAAGAGTTTTTCAATGCAATTTCCAAGAGATTATTAATGAAAAAGAGTTTTGAGGAGGTGGATTCGGAAGTGGAGTCGGAAGTGGAGTCGGAAGTGGAGTCGGAGACAAATGACGTTATAGGTAGCTGCTTGACATTTGAAAAGCATGAAAATGGTTCTCATAGTGCAGGGACTAAATCAGACATAAATGATTATACTTGTAAAAAATGTGGAGATGTAATTGAAAGAAATGAGATGCTAGAGATGTATGTCGATTTAATATTTATTTTCAGAAGTCAACTTGAACCCAAAGTTCATCAAATGGAGGAGTTCAAATCTCTTCTTGTCATGCTTATGAGCCAACCTGTTAAGATCAGTCGCAACCAAGCGAAATTCTTCCTTACTGCCTTTAATAAAATAATTGGAATTCTTCCCATATACTCTTGGCCTATGTTTAAGTTGTTAAGCATCTTAAGAGAATATTACGAATTGGAACATATTGAAAACCTTAGATTCACTATGCTATGCGTCTTTGGAGTTGAGAATGTTTTCGAAAAAGATTATCAATTCAAAAACTCCATCGGAATGGCATTTTACGAGTTGAGTATTAGTTTGATGAAGACAATTGGCTTTTGCAATAATGAAAGTAATACTTGTGACCTATACAAAGATTTCTATAAATTCAAGTCAACTCTAATCGATAGTACAATAGTAACAATCATTCAAGCATTCAAGTATTTATCGATGAAATATGGCAATCGTAGCTGCTATGACGAAGAAATTCCAATGTTACAAGATTTGAAACATATGATGAGTGATGTCCAGCGTAGTTTCAATGATCGGGCAAAGATTAAAATTTCCAATGTTGAAAGTGTCAAGCATTTACATAATTTATCAAACTTGCTTAACTGTGATTTAGGCTTTGCCGACGTTTACTTGGAAATGACTGATAGTGATGCTGCAATATTTGACTTAACTCTAACAATGGATGCTGATCCCGTTGATGATGAAATCCCACAGAAAATTCCATTTGAGTGGTTGGAAGAATACGACGAAGGATATTTATAGACTACGGTTCTTTTTGCACGTGACTAATTATCATATGACTGAACCCTTTTTCTGTTTTTTTTTTTTTTTGTAAATCTCTGCACCTGCAAATGATTTTCGGTTTTTTTATTTTTAGAAAACAGAAAACAAAAAAAACATCCACAGATTTCAAAAATAGAACATTTTCTTTTTCTTCAGTAACAAATGTACAGCTGTTTGTGGTTCAAATTTAATGCCAACTCAGCTTCAGCCCCACATATGAAACACAGCCATTAAACAAGTTCACATATTATACACCAGTACTGAAGACATCACAATACACTTTTCTATCTGTATCAAAGAGTAGAGTCACAACACTAACACGTTAATCAAATAAAAAAAAAACATCAAGGTTCATTCAGCATTCGTTTTTTTTAAGGGGTCTTTTTTTTTTGTATTTTCAAATTCATCTCTCCCATTTTTGAAGTGTTTATGTGTGTAATCGCTGTTCTGTTAACATTATATCCCAACTTTCGTTTTTTTCAAGATATAATAAGATAGCAGTGGTATATATTTATTGACATTCGTTAAAAGCTGAATCAATACTATCAGAAACTCGGGCTTGAACTATATTATAAAGATTATAATCATTAGTTGTGATGACTGTGAATATAGGTAACCATGAGTATGCCGATAACACAAATCTTTTGTATACCAATCGAACATCTAGTCCTTCTTCTACGTTACTATTTGAGACAGATTCTCGGAATTTAGAAACTGAAACTGAAATTGAAACTGAAACTGGTTTTTCATTTACTGATTTGTCGACTTTAGTATCATCACTATCATATGGATTAGGCAGCTCGAATAGCATTTCCACACAGTATGGAACAGGATTCTCACTGTATCCTTTCCACATTTCTTCTTTGTCATCTTATCCAACAGCATCATCTAACAACTTTATAGAATTAAAATCATCGACTGTTCCAGCATCATCATCGTCGCCTTCCTCATTTTTATATCTGTCACCTTTATATGGTACGGCAAGTTCCAAAAATGATGATGAAACTTCTCAAACCATGGATTCGTATCTTGTGGTGACAAGTAGTAGTTATGGAAATTCAATCAGCTATTTTTACATTTCATCTACCACGTTGTCGAAATCCACTAAGGAAACCAACACACAAAATACGTCTAGTTTGCCATATACCGATAGCATGGCAGACACCTCATCAGATTGTCTTATAACCCCTTCACCTACTTATCCTCCATCAGTGGAGTATTATACATCATCTTATACGTATACTCAAGAGTACATTATAACTGACGTGTCTACCACTTCTAGTACGTCATTAGTGATACAAACTGAGGCTAGTTTACCTGTTGGTTCAACACTCGCAACAAGCACAAGCCTTCCTATCATTACTGATCATCATTCGTTTGAAAAAATTTTAAGTGATTTGAAGAAAGGAAACTCTGAAGACAATAACTCTTCCTCAACTTTGAACAAAGGAAGTATGGCAGGTATTGCTGTGGGTTCTGTTATAGGTTTAATATTGGTACTCATAGTTTTGTTTATGTTGTATAGAAAAAGAAGAAGAAGAGCTACAGTTGTTGGACATGATGCTGAGAAAGATGAAGAGGTTCATAATAGAGTGTTTTCAGGTTCTACAGAGAAATTATTCCAACACCCAGATAGTACCACTATTAACCCAGGTGCCACTCATAGCAAGAACAGTCACCATGCTAGTCATTATAATTCAATCATATCAGATCTTGAAACGGATGTGAATGGAGACATTGAATCAAACTTAAGGGAGTTATCATCATCATTCGTGACTCAATCATCTTCGTCGTCGTCTACTGTGAGTCCATCCCCTCCACCACCACGTAAAGTTTCACATAACAACAAGGCTATATTGATTAATCCAACGTCAACGTCACTTCAGCTGCCAGTGGAAAGACAAGAACGGTTAATGCATATATTATACGAAAATTCTGAAGAAAACTCACTAGTTTCATCACCGTCACAACGTTCTCAGCGAAGTCATCACAAAAAGGTTACTAGTGTAAGTAATGATACATTTGGAGGAGTCAATGACTATTTAGAAGAGTCTCCTTTCCATAACAGCAGCCACGAATCGACGATTGCTGGTAGTTCAAGTACTTCTGCACAACAAAAGAAACCAACTAGGTATGATTCGCTAGCTTCCAGTTTGTCTCAATTCAAGAATACTATCAATGATGAACAACAGATGCAGCAACAGCAGAAGAATATTCACCAAAAGAAAGCAACTGCTCCTGTTCCTCCAAAACCACGTAAAGGAGGAGGAAGTCAACCAATTCAACGACCATTATCCAGCGATTCGGAAGATGTTGTCGCTGATACGTTGAGTTCGTTCAAATTGATCAGTGGGAAATTAAAGAGTACTGGAGCTGGAGTTGGGGCAAAAGGAATTAGGAATAATAATAATAATAATAACAGTAGTTATAATCGATATGGTGGTCACAGTGATGGAAACGGGCATAGTAGTGGTGGTGATTCATCTTCATTCAGTGATATGTCTTTTTCGTCATTAGATAATGAAGATGAAGATGATGAATTGTGATTTTTTTTTTGAGAGTATGAACCTTTTTTTGGTTTTCTCTTTTGGTTCTAATTTCTCTAACGGTTTTTTTAAGGGGATTTCTCGGGGTAGGTAGTTGAAACTTTTCAAAGTTAATTTTTGATATCCATATTTTTTGGTATACATATTTTTGATGTACTTATTTTTCGGTTTATTTCTTCTTCATTCTTGTATTCTTTTATTTTTTTCATTTTAGTTTTCTTCATTTCGAGCATTTAATTTTGTTTTTTTTTATTGATCCTGGTGATTAGTATAAAAGTGATGATAATTAGACGTAAGTACGTATGTGGGTATATATTTATAAATTAGATAAGATAAGACAAGATAAGATAAAATAAGATAAGATAAAAAAACCGGAAAAAGAACAGCTTTCAAAGCCTTAAAAAACCCTGACAATAAAAAGGTTCCCAAAAAGACAAAACCAAGACCAAAAAGAGGAAAAAGAAACATGTATATAAGAATATAGACGTAAAAAAAAAGTGCTAAAAAACCCCCTAAAACCAAACCTTAAAAAAAAAACACACACAGAACCCAACCGAATCCAAAAGAGAAACCCCCAACTTGATTCTTGGAACACAGAAAAACAGAAGTTCCAAACAAGAAGGGATATATGATGTAAAATTAAATATAGACCGAAAAAAAGAACCAAGACAATTAAATAACCAAAGAAGCAAGCTAATAACATTGATGGAGAGAGGAACCCCCACTCTGATAAACCAAGTAATGATATAAGAATATAGATAAAAAAAACCAGACAAAACCAGTAGCAAGTCAATAGCAAGGTCATGATGCAAAAAAAACACTAACCATCAACCTCTTCAAGTAAATTTCTTTCGATAACAAATCTACCTTCTTTGTATTTTTCCTTATCATCTTCTGAATATAAATACTTCCATCCCAAATTTGAGTTACATTGTTTACAACTGATTAGTTTGACTTCGTACCTTCCAGTTCTCATTTTTTTAAATTCTTTTAAATTGTTTAATTTGATATTTAAAACTTTAGAAACGAAAAATGCTGGACCTGAGTTTCCATAGAAGGTATCGGATATGATTAAAGAACTTAAACAGATGTGATTATGACATTTTTTGCAACGCAAGATCTTTACCGGATTTGAAGGTGTTGTCAAGATATTGTATTTATCATGGTATGCTGATGTTGTTGTTGTTGTATGTAGGGAAGATAGTGGATCATTTGTTGGAGGTGTAGTGGTAGTAGTAGTAATAGTAGAAATTAAATGAGGACAAGTATGATAATTGCTTTGAGAGAAAGTGGATTGAGAAGACAATGAGGAACGAGGGGAGTAGATGGATGAAATGGAAGATCTGATGGAGAATGACGAGGAAGAATTTGAGTTATTAGAAGATGAAGAAGAAGATCTTTTATTCTTTGTAGGAATGGGTAAAGGATTTGAGATATATGATGATAATGAGTTGGAAGAAGAGGAGGAGATTGCTGAAGATGGGTGATCAAGTTTGCTGGGAGAAGTTGGAGAGGAAGTTTTGAAATGATCTGTGTAGACTAACCCCATTATTGGTATTGGTAAATTATAAGAATGCGGAGAAGGATATTACAAAATTATAAGTTTAATGGGGGAAAGAGAGGAAGAAAGGAACGAAGGGAAGAAAGATGTAAATGTAAATGGAAAAGAGATACAGTGAAAGGTTTAGTTATATGAGTAAAATATTGCGTAGTGTAGTCTAGCGCAATATAAGGTGCAGATAAGAAAGGGCAGGACGGAGAGGAGAGGAGAGGAGAGGAAAAGGCGAATACTATCAGAGAGAATGACAGCGACAGAGACAGAGTGATGAGATAAGAGATGACACTCCACATTACAAGAACAATGTACATTGTACATTGCACATTACACATTACATAACAGCAATTAAGTGTACCAACGGGCACATACAGAAAAAGAAAGAGAAGGACTGAAGGGAGAGACAGAGAGAGACACACAGAGAGAGAGAGAGAGAGAGAGAGAGGTGTACTGCTGGGTGTTGGGTGTTGGGTGTTGGATACTGGGTAGTAGTAACAAATAGAGTGTATATATGTATGTGAATGACGAAAGACACAGGAGACTTTGCTGTGTGATGTAACATAACATAACATAATATATGTAGTATAATACATTACAATACAATATAATGTAACGTATTGCACACTCACTCACTGAATTTGTTAATACATCACGTCACACGGCAAATTTCCATTTTTTACTATGCGCATTTATTCATTTATTTATTTTGTTGTGCGGCGTAGTATTGCTCAGCACAGCCCATGAATTTCTACTTTCCCCTTTTCCCCTTTTCCCTTTTTCCCTTTTTTATGTGGCGCGAAGTGGGAAAAAAACAGACAAAAAAAAAACGCGCCGGGGCAGAGATGTGTAGGTTCTTTTACTTATTTTATTCCACATTCCACTTTTCTTCTTTGTTACCCGCCCTTGTCTTCTCTGCACCATTTTTCGTCTTATTTTTCAAATGGAAGAGCGTGGCGAGTTTGAGCTTTGAGCTTTGAGCTTTGAATTTATTCCGTCTTTTATTCACCTCTACCAACTTATACTTTATTCTACAGTTATTTACTACTACTCACTTACACATACACATCTACGCACACCTACGCACCACATCATGTCTTTTAGATCGGTCCCTCAATCCGTGTCTTTGCTGAGGAGTATCCCTTCGTCCCTCCCAATTATAATAAGTACAACCTCTCTACAACAACAACAACTGTCAAGATCTCTTATCTCCACTATACAAAGAAATGTCTATTCTACAAAACCATCCTTAACCAAGACCAAATCATCCTTGTTTGGAGATTTTGCTCCTACTTTTAAAGCTACTAAGGATTTGTCACAAAAAAAATCCGAAGAGCCTGAATATGAAGAATTCCGTCAACTAGAAGCTTCTAGCAAAGATGACAACTATGGAATAGTTAAATATGTCCCAATTGAAAGGGATGTTAGATTACAGAAATATTTAAACCCTAAACCTTATTTAACTGTCAAATCTTTATTATCTCCTTTGAAAAGAAAACTATACTTAAACAACGTTGCTAAGAATGGGTTCTTCAAAAATCATGATTCCATTCAATTAAAAGATGGTTCTTCCTATAAGCTGAAATTAACTCAGCCTGAAATCTTAGCTTTAGAACCTTCTATTTATTTAAGATCTTGGAGAATCAAATCTTCAGTTAAAAAGACAAATATTGTTCTAAGAGCTTTGAAAAATTTACCTTTGAAAAAAGCAATCACTCAATTACATTTCATGCATAAGAAAGTGTCAAGAGATTTAGTTGAAATGTTAGAACGTGGTTTGAAAGATGCTGCTGCTATGAAATATGACGTCGATCAATTATATATAGCAGAATCCTGGGTTCATACCGATGGTAGTTGGAGAAAAGCAGTTGAATGTAAAGGTAGAGGTAGATCTGGTATCTTAACTAGTAGATGGGTCAGTGTTAGATTCTTACTTAAAACGAAACAAACCCAACTAAGAGAAAATTATCAATTAGAATTGAAAAGACAGAATAGAAAAGTTACAACAAAGATGACTGGTGCTAAGATGAGAGGTCCTGTCACTGGCTTCTACAAGTGGTAAATGTTACAGTGAAAAGTGTATTTAATAACAACTACTACTACAACAACTACTACAACAATAACAACAACAACAACAACAACGATAATCATATCAATCATTTGATCGACTTCTCTCTCTCCCCCCATTCATTATAGTCAGATATCTGTATATAGCGTTTCTCTTTCAGTTTTAGTTTTTTTTTCAATTACATAATAAATATGTATCAAACTTATACCTTCATAAAAAAGCACCTTCCTGTAAGAAGGAACAATAAATGAAAAAGACACGTAAATCTATTTCGTAAAAATCTAATTAGATTCTTTATCACCAACCCCACCCCCGTAATAACACCAAAAATGCTCTTCATTCTTCTTCGTTAAAAACAATGAATTTCCCTTCTAAATGCTCTTCATTCTTCTTCATCGTCAAAACCATGAATCTCCTTTCTTGGTCCAGTAGGCACGGGATATCCATCTAAAGGTAACGGAGCAAGATCACTGAACCAATACTTCCTTCTTAATGGCGTCAACAATAATAAGACTGGCCCCATTGTACCAATTAACCCACTAAAGAACAAATGTGGTTTGTTATGCGCGTGGTAACGTAGCCACTATTGTTATTATTCAATTCCAAAAAACGGTTTGTAAGCATGTTGTGTTAGTATCCTTTTAAATGCTGTAGAGTACTTGAATTTTATGAACGGTACTGGTACTGGTACTACTTACTCTTATTGGTTCTTTGAAATAGACTGGGTACGTAGACATATTTGCAATTTGTTCAAAGACAGTGAAAAAAACAAAAATGTGTATAAGATTGACAAGAGGATTAATGTATTCAAATATGACTTTATCTACCTGTTTGGTCTCCTGACAACATATATGTATATATTTCATATCATCTATACTTAATTCACACTATATTTAGTCTGAATTCTGAGTTTCCCCTCATTTCTCCTCAAAGAATTCTGTTAAGGCGTCGACTGCAGTCAAATCTCTGGGTCGATCGACTGGCTCTTCAATTTTCACATACCAATTGGTTCGTTCTTTTGTCGTAGTACAGTATAATATAGTGTTTGTTTTTTGCTTCCTCTCAAGATTATGCTTATTTGCAGTTGTATATTTTCATTGCAACGATATAAATTACACGACAAAGAGACGGAATGGATTCTAATGAATTAAAGTCTGAAGTGTCAGCTTCCCACAGAACAAGATATCCATCAAGAACGTCTTTTCATGACCGAAGAGAATCAAATTATAAAGACAGGTATCATGACACTAGGGATCATAATCTAAGAGATGAGTATGGTTCTAGAAGGAAATATTGGGATAAAAATGCAGATAGAGATAGAGATAGAGATGAGTCACCGTTGCGTTCTGATTACAAGAAATCACTCTCTTATAGACACGGTGAAACCAGGTCGCCCGAACCAAGATATAGAGACCACCACTACAACAACATAGAAGCGCACCAAGTGGAATCATCTGAAGAAACTAAGAAGAAACGTATACCAGTCATAATGGCCCCTTCTGGTTATTTAACAAATCTATCATTGTCATCATCATTCCATGAAACTACAATCTCCAAGAACAATAATATACAAAAATCAACTTCGCCATCATTGACATTGCCTACTGAATATAGACCACCTTCAGATGAGATTAAAGAACCTTTGACTTTGAAAATGAGTCCTAAGTTTTACCTATACAAGTTTCAAATCGATTTATCGTCTGGAGGAGCAGAAGACAACCACAAAGTAATCAACGAATCAAAGATCCAACTAGTCAACCATCCTAGATCTTATTACTTGATAGGCAGAGACACTCACTTGTCAGATATCCGAATTAATGATGATATAGTCTCTAAAGAACATGCGGTGATTCAGTTTAGATCTATAAATACCAAGCATCCAGGAACAACATCTGAGAACAAAACTGAAATCAAACCATATATATTAGATTTAGGCTCCACTAATGGGACATTCTTGAACGATGACAAATTTGAAATACCAAAGAAAAGATACGTGGAATTATTAAGCGGTGATAAACTGAAGTTTGGTGATTATATCAATGAATTTGAGTTTGTCTTTGTTGTTGATAACCTAGGCTGATTTAATTGAATGAAAACAACAAACAACAAACAAACAAAACTCTTCAAGGCGGTGTACTTATCAGATTCGACTTTGGCGGCTGTTCCCGCGCGCGCTTCTTTAGGCCCTTTGAAAATAGACGAAAATACAAGAAAAGATTATCATTCTAAAGAAAACAAAGCAGAACAGAACAGAACAGAACATTTTCCACGTTTGAAGGTCTTTTTTCCAATTGATTTACTGGTTTGTAAACAGTTTTTTTTTCATTTTTTTTTTTTCAAAATTCTATGCTATACGTCAGTGAAAGATTATTGAGGAGATACTGAATTGTTCCTCCCCCCTAAAGAAAACGCTGCCCTGTTCTTACTGTAATAATTGACATGTTGACACTTTTCACAAGGCCACCGGCCACAGGTCATAGTTTGTGGTCCTGATTTCTGACAATTTCCAGAGTATTTTTTGAAATGTTATCGATATCGTTATTCTGCCAGACAGATAAGTTGGTTACTAAGAAATTTATATTTCTTAAACCCTCGTTTCTTTTCCAATTCCACTCTTTTAGTTTTCTTGAACTTGTTTTTAAAAGGTTACAGAGAAAAAGAATACTCCCAATAAAACCGTTCACTAGTCCCCCTTTCTTTCTCTTTTTTTTTATTTTATATTTCATTACTTGAATGAGACATAATTGATTACAGCCAGAACTACTCAGAGATACAGGAGAACAATAATCTTTCATTTTGCCATTTTCACGTTTGATCCTTTCTGGTTGATTGTGCTGCACCACATTTTTTTTTTTATCTTTTTTGTTCCAGAAAATTAAAACTGAGCTGCAAAAAGAAGCTGGCAGTTCATAATCTCTATATATTTCAATAAGTGACCACCATTATACCAGAAGTTAGATTTCTGACACATTCATCTTCATGTCCGTCATGACTTTAATTGAGTCGCTTATTGACTTACCTTTAGAAATCAGAACTATGATAATTGATAACTTGACGTTACGTGAAGTGCTACGACTGTTGACATTACCTCCATTGGTAAAAACGATTATTTACCACTCAATAATAGAGAAAATCAATAAAAATATAACTATAGTTGCTTCTTCTTCCAGAGCCCATTATTTCAAAAACCTCCAAACATCATTGAACGATGAAATGATCTTACGTGATTCAGATGAGTATAAATTGCTAATTGATTTTGCTTTCAATGAAGGACAAAGACAAGGCAAGCGCGTACTTTCTGTGAAAGATTTGAATTATATAGGTGACGATACCGCTTATATAGATATCGCTGAAAATGAATTCTCATTGTTTGGAAAATCTTATTATGATAGTGTATCAATATATGAGGAAGACGACGCTAAAAAGGAAGGAACTACAGATTCACATATTATAGTGGCCGGTAAAAATGTTGAATTGCATTACTATAGGCCTAGATTAAGTAAAAGTATCTGCTACCATTTAATCCTAGTTCGTACCCTTTCCGTGACTACAGATAATAAGTTTGACCTCATGATGATGCCATCGTTGGAAACGTTGAATATTAAGACTAGATTCCATCTAGAAAGTTTTAAGCTACCTAGCAATGTCAAGAATCTTAGTGTTAAGGCAAGATATTTGCACCCTATAGCTATGAAACAATTAATTGATACAAACTTGAGATTGGATTCTTTTCAATTGAAAGTACTATATGATGTTGTCAGAATGGACTTTGGCCACGAGTCTTTGTTTGATTTAAGTTATATGTTAAATAATATGACATTCAAAAAGTTAGATATATCGACTGATTATGCGCTTAAGTTTAATCCTTCTTTGAACAGTCTTCAAAGACTAAATTCTCTAAGGCTAGACAATTTCCATCCTTCAAATTTTGAATACTTACAACATGCTGCACCAACTTTGAAATCACTTGATCTTAGGAATAGTTTTCGTTTGGTTGGTTCTTCCTTGGATAAACTATGTATGCTTCACAATCTTGAAGAATTATGTTTGACCACATTACCAAATATTTTCTCAGCAAGCTTTACTTCTGTATTTGGTGAAAAGGGTGACAATTTGCCTAATTTAAGGAAATTGTACCTTTCCAAGCTTGTTGTCAATAGTCAATTGATACTCCCACCTTTAGTTACTGAGCTAAGTTTAGACTTTGAATTCTCAAACAATGCTGAAGAATTATTGCTGTTCAAATCGTGTGTTTTCGAATGGCCACCGTTTTTGGAAACTTTGCTATTGAAAGTGGGGACATATATCTCTTCATTACTTTTAAAAACTGGTAATTTGGTGCCATCTTCAATCAGTACCATGTCTATTCATCTCAATCATCGGTTTCCTCATAAATACAACAATTTACAAGCTCCAGCTAGGTTGATTAACAACCTCTTCACCCGTTGTGCTCTCAATCTTCGGACTTTATCCTTAAGTGGTACCGGGTTACGACTTTCTTCAATATGGCTTGATCAGTTGACTAATTTAAAACATTTAAAAATCGAGTCTTTTTCTATTGATTGTTGTGATCCATATTTTTCAAGCTATGATAAACTTTTTCTCCTTGGTCCCAAATTGCCAGTATTGGAAAGAATTTGGTTTCTCAACTGCAGTTTCACAGACTTTGGATGGATGGGCAATGCTTCATCGATGACTCATTTTGAAGACTGCAGTTTTTTCACTTTAAGATTCTTACCCGAGAGTAAGATTCTCTTTTTGAAAGGAAACTTTATTGATAAGGTTGTTTTCAATGTTGTTGAAATGGGGGAGAGGAACAAAGAAGAAAAGCCAGGTGTATCAATTAATTTAATTAAAAATTCCATGGATGTGCTTCAAACTTCCAACAAGATTAACGTGCTTGACCATGACAGGCCTTTGGTGAGCAAAAATTACGGTGTAGAAGATACAGTTAAGGCTATGCTTAAGAAAGATTGGACTATTTCAAGCAAGACAGAATTTGCTCAATTAATTAACAATGATTTTACAAGGCCATCAGACTTGCCTGTTCTCCAAAAAGCTTTCGGAACAGCGCTAATAAATACATTAATGTAAATTCAGTTCGTTGTTGTTCGTTTGCGTTTTTTTTTTATTTCTAATAAATATCTATGTATGATCTACGTACAAAAGGAAAAGAAGAGGAAATTATTAAACTAACTTGTCTGTACCTTTCATTCTTCCTGATCCTGCTTCCATCTTTGCACTCCTAGCTCCAAATTGAATAGCTCTCTTTAATTCATCCACTATCCAATCTAATCCGATGGATCTAGCTAGCAATCTCAGAGCGTACTTTCTGATGATATCACCCGTTACTACATCGTATCTTAACTTATAATCTATTGGGATGTCATTCAAAACAAACTGAATGAACGAATGATCCAAAAAAGGATATCTTAGCTCTTTGGACCAACAGGAAACAACTTTATCGTCCCTTGACAAATTGCGGATGTATAGGTTGGATAAATCCAATTGTAATTCCTCTTTTAATTGTTCGATTAACTCTTTTAGATTATATGAAGTGGTGTCTGTTTGCGGTTTGTTTTTCAATCGACGTTTAGTTTGATTTGATAACCCAGTAAATATTCTTTCATGTCTAGTATAACCACCAAATAATTCGTCTGCACCTAATCCACTTAGTAAGACTTTACAGTCACTCTTATATTCAACTCTATCCAGACCATCGAAAAAACTTGAAAAATCGTCATCATATTTGCTTTTTTCAACCGCTTCCTGGAAAATAACTCTCTTACCCCATCCACGAGATGCAAAATAAAAAGCAATAGCGATCGACAGATCCATTTCTGTATCGTTTGGATAAATCAAGTTAATGACTCTACTCTTGTGCTGAATATACTCATCGTATGGGATGTCACATTCAACAAGGTTGAATTGAACATGGTTGTATTTCAATTGCAACTTGGCCCAACTTTTCAAAGCCAATTTACGATCAGGAGTATCGGAAGGGTCAGTGTTTGTTCTAGTATTAAAAAATGAAACGTTGAGTAAATCAATAGTCGTCCCTTCAGTTGATATCTCTGCAGCTAGCGCGGCAAGTAATGTACAGTCGATACCACCACTGAATAATAATCCGAACTTAGCAGTGGAATGATGAATCGGGAAAATAGTCTCAATTCTCGATCTGATGCAATTGGTTAGATTTGTTCGAAGCATTTCTATCGTTGTTGCTGATGTGTCGAGTGTAGAAGAATCAAAATTTTGAACGAGATATGTGTTTGGTAGTTTGCAATCATCGTTGAAATGAAGCGTTTCTAATATTGATGTCCGAGTATCGTAACTGTATATGATAGCATTTTCGCATTCTGTAAAATGTTGTCTTTGAACTTTATCGACAGGAAAACAGCTACTTACTATCAATTCTCTGGATTTCTGAGCGTCATCCTCTACTATGGAGTAACTCAAAGATTTCTTACCAAGAACATCCTTACCAAAATAGATTCTCTTTTCTTGTAAATCATTAATACAATAAGCAAATTCACCTTCCAATTGTCCTATAACGCTGATCAAATCATAATCATATTCGACAAGTTTATTTTGAATGAAGACAATATCATTAGAATGCTTGTCATCCAGGTCTATCTCTTTGTTATACAACTCCCCATTGAACTGAATGATAAATCTGTCATCCCTGATGAAAGGCTGCTTGGTTAACGGAGGTCTTAATGACAACACCGAAGAAAAGGCTTCATATTCCCCAGCGGTGGACTGTGGTGGTCCTTCATACTTTCCATTTAGATATCCACAATAGTCTGAACCCCTAGCTAGCACTCTAGGTATTAACGAGTCGAATATAGTTATAAACGAAGATGAATCGTCACTGTTATCATCTTGCGATGCACTGCCTGGAAAACTGGTATCCTTTGTGAAGGCTCTGGACAAAACGTCTGGGATGTCTGGTTGCGTTATAGCAATATGTCTACTATCCAAGGGTAGAGTACTCGAATAATGAAACAATATTCCACACATCACTGCTCTTATCTCCAGTAGCTACTGCATCACCAGCCATCTATAAAACAACACAAACACCATCAACCAGTGAAAGCCATACAACAAAACAAAAACCCAACTTTTCTAAAGACAAAAAAGACAAAAAAAAATTAAAAAAATAAAAGAGAAACTCTGCCAAAACATCGTCCTGTGCCAATTCTTGCTCCTTATCTCAGTTCCAAAACAAACAGACAACCACAAGACAAAAAACAAAAAAATGCCTGTTTGATCAATGAATGGTATATTGCTACTAGCTAATGTGAGAGAACGTTACTTACGAACATAACACTCCCTGTATTATTCTTATCACATATTACTCATTACGTTCAACCCTAAGCTATGTCTTCAGGAAAGAAGTTACTATTGATGGGCCGTTCCGGTTCTGGTAAATCGTCAATGAGATCCATCATTTTCTCTAATTATTCTGCTTTCGACACGAGACGACTAGGTGCCACAATTGATGTTGAACATTCCAATTTAAGATTCTTGAATAACATGACTTTAAATCTTTGGGATTGTGGTGGTCAAGATGTATTTATGGAAAACTTCCTTAATAATGGACCCTCATCTACAAATAATAGTAATAGTTCCTCATCCGCTAACAATATTTTCAAGAAATGTGAAGTGTTAATCCATGTTTTCGATGTGGAAAGTAAGGAAGTCCAAAAGGATATTGAGATTTTCAAAAGAGTCTTGGATAATTTACATACATATTCACCAAATGTGAAAGTGTTCATATTGGTTCATAAGATGGATTTAATTCAAATAAATAAAAGGCAAGAATTGTTTGGTATAATGTTTAATAAATTACAACAAATTGCTTTTAACGAATACAGAATGAAAATAAAAGGTTTTGCAACTTCTATCTGGGATGAGAGTCTATATAAAGCTTGGTCTTCTATTGTGTGTTCATTGATACCAAACATCTCATTATATGAACAACACTTGGCTAAGTTCAACTCTATTTTAAATGCTAGAGAAATCATATTGTTTGAGAAAACGACCTTCTTAGTCATATCATCTACGAATAAATTTTCATCATCGTCATCATCATCATCATCATCATCGGCAGCTGGCTCTTTAAGTATAAGTAACAGCAATGGGAATAGTTCAATAGGTGAAGAATTGGATCCAAAGAGATTTGAAAAAATTTCAAATATAATCAAGACTTATAAACAAAGTGTTAACAAGATAAGATCAAATTTCAATAACTTAATTTTACATGGTAATAGTTCATCTATATATTTAGATGTTTTAACGTCTAATATCTATATCATGATTATTATCGATAAAAGAAAATTTAATGGTGGGTACCAAGTTGACGATGAGAATTTAATATTGGAGAATATCAAAGTTGCAAGAAATCTTTTCGAAAAGATTGAGAATAAAGGTAAATAAAATTTATGTATGCCCATAAGAAAACAGCTCTAAGTTAAATATATCTATAAGGAACAGAGATAAAATATTTAAAATATTTTTGTAAAATAAGATGGTAATTCGCCTTACGTCTAATCTATCCATCCTACTTATAACTTGGTTAGTCATGCATTTCAATTCATTCTTTGGCATAGTAACATCAAATTGTTTTGTTTTTTGCAAAGTACTAGATTGCAGTATGATAAGCGTACATATGAGTTTATAGGACAAAATGTATTTCCACTCTCTACAAATAGAACTTTCTTTTGTCTTTATCCATATCAGCTCTATGTTCCCAATCGATTTCTTCTTTAATACCTTTTTGAATTCTTCTTAGCTTCAAAGTGAACTGCGGTCCCAACTCTTGTAATCCAACTTTCTCTTCATTTCTGAAAATGTATCTATGCATTCTGAAAAATATAAAATCTCTTTGATTATGTAAAGTGACAACTTGTCTACCTTGGAACTCAGGTCTATGTGGTAACAAACTCTGGAACAATCTCCCCACAGTTTGACCCAATCTTGTAGTGAAATTATTCAGCACTAATTCGGGTATATGATTAGTAGGTTTCCCGTGGCCTGAAATCTTAGCCCTTTCCACCAATGAGCTGATCGAAAAATAAAATGTAGGTCCCTCAGGCAAATGAATAAAAGTTATACCATTCACTTGCTTTTTGTCCTCATTGATAACGATCAGATCGGTAAAATCTCTATTAGAACAGTACTCAGCCATATCTATCATGGAATATTCTCTCTTACGCTTCACAAACGTACAGTTTGGGAACACATCCATTAGTATCGATGCAAAATGATAAGCAGGCTTCTTAGCATGGGCACTTGTAGTTATTAGGATTTTCGGTTCTTTATCTCCATTGTTGAAATAGGTTGCAAAATCATCTTCACCTTCTAATGCAACATTGACAGTTTCATCAAACACTCTCTTGGATTCAATAGTCTCTGGAACATTCTCAGCTAGTCTTTTAGCTTTCAGTTCTGGATTCTCTCTTTCTTCTTTCGCTCTAGATGATCTTTCTTTGTGTCTTGATTTATTCTGTTCGTGTTTTAAAGCAGCAAAGAGTTTTTGTCTTCTTTGTTTATTTTTGATCGTTTTCAATTTTTCAGCTTCAATCGGTGCCATCTTGTGTGTGTATGTATCTCTGTATCGTTATCGTGTCTGTTGTCCAGTTTGGGCGTATGCATAACGTACCACTCATTAAGGAAACTCCCTTCTTTCTATGTTGTTAAAACTAGAGAGTACAAAAAAAAATTTTGAAAGAGAAAAAGAAAAAAAAAAATCCACAGAAAAATCGATTAGAACTTAAGCCGCACTCAGCCTTGCACTAGCCACATTTGATTTTTATTCGTCCAGTGAATAAATGTTGTGTTGTTTCATTTAAGTGTTATCCATTGTCGTCGGATTGAAAGTAAATGATAACAGAAAAACTATATTATTATTATATATGTATCTATGACTGTGTATGTATGAGAGAGAAAAAAAAAATGTAGATAGTCCAATTTTTGGAACAAAGAGCAACAATACAATTGTTATAGACAGAGACCACTTACCAGACATCTTCTTGATATCTGTTCAAGACTTTGAAATTCTTGGCCATATCAGTGGCAATCTCTTCAGACATCTTTCTTTCTTGGACCAAGATCTTGATCAGCGTATTTTGCACATCTCTTGCCATTCTTGAAGCATCACCACAAACATAGAAAAATGCACCTTTAGCTAACAATTCATTAATCTCGCTAGCCTTTTCTAACATCTTGTGTTGAACATACGTCTTAGAACCATCATTAGACTCTCTAGAGAATGCAGTGATTAATTGGAATTGGTCACCTAGTTTCTTAGAATACTCGGTCCATTCATCTTTATATAAGAAATCTTCGTTGGAGTTTCTAGATCCAAAGAACAGTAATGTTTTACCAATGTTTTCAACACCGTTTTCTGATTGCTTGACTTTTTCTCTAATAAAACCTCTGAATGGTGCAACACCTGTACCTGGACCAATCAAAATAACCGGAGTGGTTGGGTTTGAAGGCAATTTAAAAGTAGATCTTCTTATGTGAATAGGCAGTTTATATTGTTGGAATTTGTTTCTAGGCCCATCCAAATCATACGTCACAGCTGGGGGTCTGACTTGATCATCGTTCTTGATTTTGTTTTGAGCCAATTGGATATTCCACAACAAGTTAGTAGCAACACCAGTAACGTCATGATCAACACCAGGAAATTGTTCAGATTCAACCACTGCTGTGACGTGAACAGTTGATTTTTCAGATAATGAAGAAGATGAGATTGAATAATAGCGTGGTTGTAAATGTGCAATCGATTCAATTATGAATTCAAATGGAACAGTGTTCCAACTTTCACCGTTGCTTAATTTATCCAATAAATCAGCAATATTTAAGTATTGTTCAGTGACTTGTTTATGGAAAAGTTGTTTGTCGTTCGCTAACTTTGAAGCCTTTTCTTGAACATCTTTAGAAGGTGCAAACTGTATGATTGATCTGAGAAATTGTCTTGACACTGGACCTGAGATTTCCAAATAATGTCTCACAACAGCGTCATATGTAGTTGGTGAAGGAATTGGCACATGAACCGTCTCATCTAATGAACTCAACTCAATAACTGTGTCCTTCTTATCGGTTAAACCTAAGACTGATAAGATCTTGTTCACGTTTTCATTGCTGTTAGATGGCCAGATAGCAATATGGTCACCTGTAGAGTACTTCAAGTTGGAACCAGACAAGTCAAATTCAGCATGGATACAGTGTCTTGTCTCTGAGTTGAATAATTCTTTAGTTAGAGTGATTGGAGCCAAGTAAGGATACGTGTGATCAAATGGACCCAATGAAAAACTCTTGATATCTTCTTCAGTTGTTGGGTTGACATATTTGGAAGTTGGTTCACCTAAGGACACATTTTTGGAACTTGTAGATAAATTATTGTTTTCCACACATTTCAATGCAGCTTGGTATTCAATTTCGTGTTCTTCTAAACTTAGTTCAGTTTTCAAAATATCAAAGAGATTGTCTTTCCAAGCTAAGTAGTCTTCATCCATAGTAGCTCTACCATCATCACCTAGACCTTCTTCACCTACTAACTGTGCCCCTTTCTCTTTTAACACAGTAACAGTTTTCTTACCCATGGCATTATAAAACTCATAAGTCGAATTCCCTAGACCGAAACAAGAGAATTTCACATTTGATAAAGTTTCACATTCATTCTCTAAATAATCAAAGAATTCAGCAGAATTATCAGTTGGTTCACCTTCACCATAAGTAGCCACAAAGAATGTTATCAATTTGAAATCATCAATAGATTCAAAAATCTCATTTAAATTCTCATAGTCGAAATCAGCTAAATCACAACACATTGTAGGAATCGAAAATCTTGCTTGAAACTCTTTTGTATATTTGTGAGCATAATCTTCAGCAGTACCCGTCTGAGAAGCATAAAAAACAATAGATTTCTTGTTACTTTTATTTAAAACTTCAATCAAATCTCTTGAAGAACCAGGTCCAGTCTTGTACGAATGGGAACCATTCGAGTCAGTGGCCCATAATTTTCCCTTTGTGAAGTATGCAATCAATGCTAATACGATAGCGACAATCACGCTCACGTCTAATGTGTCAATTGCCATGTTGGTTTTAATAGTGTATGTATTTATTATTATACTTATTTTTTTTATTTTGCGTTTCTGAATGAGAAGCTATCAATAAACTAAAATGGATATATGTATATATGTATATATATGTGTGTGTGTGTACCTATGAAATGTTTATGACAACTTTTGAAATATTTGCAAATGTAGAAAAACTAGCGTGTAGCTACAATAATGGGAATACAAAACAAACACACCGAGGAAAAGAATGAAATGAAGAAGCAAATAAAAAGCTTGGATTAGCAAGTAATCTAATAAAACTTCGTAGAGGACAACAAAACGACACCACCACTGCTATTGACCGAAAACACCACTCAATAAGTATTCCGTGTTGATATCATCAAAGACAAGCAGCAACAAACGAACAACTTGTCGTTGCGTTGATTCAACAACGCTCAGATCGAAGCAAAGTGGACAGATTTCCACTGTGTTTACGTAATTTTTAGATCCGATAAAATCAGCGAATCTTCAATTTGCACTAAAGCGGTAAAGAAAAGAGAAGTCTCAGGCACGGGATGTGTCAAGTGACAAGTGACAAGTGTATTGTTTTCTACTGTGAGTGATACAATACAATACAATATATACAGATGTGCTTTGTTATTTGCTTGCATACTGATTGAAATTAGACAAGGCTGATCATCTGTTGCAAGTAAGATAAAAGTTCTCGCTTCACAGAAAATGCGATTCTAAAATAATGTTAAAAATATACAGCCTGCAAATATCACGTGTAGGAAGCTATAAAATCAGTAACTCATTAATAAAAAAGACAAAAAATTCAAAATACGAAGTACGAAGTACAAAATGCAAAACCACAAAATCATTGATTATTAGAGACACCAAAAACACCGAAAAAAAAACACCAAAAGAAACAGAGACTGAAGAATACATAAGCAGGCAAATTATCGTAATTTTAGTCAAAACTAACAGAACAGTCCATCAATCTTTTCATAAGCACCAAAATATTAACTATAACAGAAAAAAGAATAAATAAATAAATAAATTATTTTTACACAGGTTATACACGAAATCCAGAATTCAGTAATACGTTGCTGCAACAAGAAAAGATCATGCATCAAAATTAGCATAAACACTAGCACTTAAGTCATCCAATTCTTGTAAGTTGTTCAGAGTGTATAAAATGTCATTATCTAAAGAGTTATTCGTCAATTGATTAGATTGCTTTGTTATTAGTGCCAATAGTGAAGCTAGTTTAACGTTAGGGAGTTCCTGTTGATTCAAGTCTATCACTTTGTCTTGTTCTGGCGGTTGCTCGTCGCCTTCGAGTGTTTGCTGTTGCCTTTGTTGTTGTAGTTGTTGTTGCTGTTGCTGTTGTTTGTTGATCATTCCCACAACTATGTTATCTAGCACCTTAGAGATACCAACGGTGACTAATAAATTGATGATAGAAGTAACTTGCTCATCATTCAAGTATTCTTTCAATTCGTCTAATAATTTCCCTAAATTTTCAGAATTTTGTAAATTATTATTGAAACTAGATAAAAATTCTAAATCATTGGTTTGTTGTAACAAAAAAAATTCTAAATTCTGTGGAGGTAATAACGATGATAGAACTGTAGATGATGAATTCTTAGACATATATGAAGGTTGTTGGCTTTGAGATTGAGATTGTGATCCGAGAGAAGGTAAACTAAAACTAGACTGTGTCAAGCCTTGTTGTTGATGTTGATTTACATCATGAACTTCGTTGATTTGTAAATCAATAGACTGTTGAGTTCTACTTATCAATCCTGCAAAATCATCAACTGTTAATTCTTGTCTTGGATTAATCTCACCGAATGCATCTTCGACACAAACTTCAATCTTGTTTTTAATTTCGATCCATCCTTTATTCAATAACCACCAGCTGAAAGATAAGAATGCTTGTTCTGCCAAGTTCTCATCATGATGGTTAGACTTTCCTGTACTATTTGGATTCCCTTCTTCTTGTCTTTCTTCTTCGTCATCATCATCTATAAGGTTGTAGTTTGTATCTAAGGATATACCGGATTTATTTTCTAATTTGATACCTTTTGTCTTTGACGCCAATTTGATTGCTGTTTCCAAATATGATTTTCTTGACAAGATGTTTAATTGAAGATGTAAAAAAACTATAAGTAGTGATTGACAATACAATAAAGTTAAAAATCTAGTTAATGATTCATTCTTCAAGTCATTCCATAATTCAGTCTTGGATTTAGTTGCTGGGGAATTAATCTGTTGTTGTTGTTGTTGTTGTTCTTTATCACTTTGAGAATGGGTTGAAAAATCATCACTTAACACAGTTGATAAAGCAGGATCTGCTTGTGGTGGTTGAACTAAAGAATTAGACTTACTTCTCTGTCTCTCCTGTCTCTTGTTCTGCAACTGTCTAGTGATTTCTTCAACATTTAACACTTCATATATGGGATCAGTCAATACAGGTAACAAGGAAAGGAAAGTCATATAACAATCATTCTGAGTCTGTTTGAATCTCCTCTTGATCTGCTCTTTAGCAAAATTCTCCTCTTTTAATCGTTCTTGAAACTGCGTGATCTTAGAAGTGACGTATGTGCTAACCACATAAGAAACAGCTACTACACCTGAGGTGAAAATAATCTTCTTTTTGTGACTCTTAAAGATGTCTTTGCAGTATTGAAACATGTTGTGAGGAAACTCAAAGGTGGGATGGGATATATACGTAGGGGAGGGGGTATGTTCAAATCAGAAAGGTGTCAGGTGATAATAAGATTCACAATACACTTAAAAAAACAATGTAACGATAATTAATATGTTTATAAATGATTAATAAATGCACAGGGGCAATGTAGCAAGTTTGGCACGACACAGTGGAGAAAAAGAACAAATAGGAAACCACTTGGAATACAAAGAGTTCAAAGTGAGCAAGTGAAGTAGTTTGCTAAAGTTATAGATAGACTAGCCTGAGTTGAGCGAGCCGTCCCGATAGATAAAGATTATGTAGGTTAGGTTAGGTAGGTAGGTACCTGTTGGTATATGATTTGTATCTAGAGCTTGTGAAGAAGGGCGCAGAATGTTTGATTTGTAATATTGAATGTGACACACTGACAAACAAACAAACAGAAAGGAAAGGAATAATAAATAAGATGGATAACAGATGGTCAGTAATACAAACGTTATCAGTAGTATTTAATCGTCTTTTGCAGCATCTGAGCAAAGATCAACAAACCAAACAAACAAACAGACAAACCAACCAAACCATCCAAACCAAACTCTACCAAACTCTACCAAAACTCATCTGCTCATCTGCGACTGCAACTGCAACGACGCAACGAAACGAAACTCCATCGCTAGGCTACAACTTTCCCAATTGGGAAATGTTTGCTGGTTTTTAATTGTTTGGGCACGTGAGTGTACTCGTGTGATTAGTTCAGTCAATTAGGGATTATTAGGAATAGTTAGTTATCTACTGTACAGTTATATATATATATATATGAGCACATCAGGATCGTTATTTATTTGTTTTCTTCTTCGTATCATATTTCTTACTCTTCTCCACACCTTTAGTCTTGGTTTTGCTGCTGCTTTTATACGAGTTTCCTTTCTGTTTTTGATTACTAACCTTCTTACCGCCTTGTGCAAGTTTACCAATCTTCCTCTGATCTTCTTCACTTATACTGTCTCTTGGTTTACTCTTATTCACACTCTTATTGATCTCTTCCACTTCACTCTCACTTCTTCTTGTAGTTTCAAGACCACCACCACTAGTTGTATTTTCAGCATTGAATTTAGTGTGCTTCCCTTCAAAATGAACTTTTGAAACCGCAGGTTGCTGCTGCCCTAGCTGAGCCTTAATGAACCTCTGTGCTGCATCGGTGTTTATTTTCCTTGTGTTTTCTTCTTGCCCGTCTTTATCTATAGAATTTTTCGTTCTGTTAATATACGATTTAACTCTTTCTAACTCTTTCATTATCGGATGATCGTTCTTGCTATTCAATCCATTGGACTTCAAGTACGCAAAGTATAACGACGTAAGCACATATGCATACGAGTTGTATATATGAACTTTTTCTAATGGGTTAGAGTTGGCTGATTTGTTTGTAATATCGTGGATTAACTCATTTAAGTTTTTAGATAATAATATATTGTTCAACTTTGGTTCAAACTCGGTAAGAGAACTGTCTAACGAAGATAATAGTTTTTTCACAACTTCTAAATCTTCCATATCTATGTATATATTTTTGTAGTATTTCAATTTAGTAGAATAATGATTAATAACTAATCGATTGCCAGTTAGTTAGTTGTACGTTAAATGATTCCCAAAAATATACTGTAAAGGTCAAATCTTTAAACTGAATGATTCCAAGAAAATTTTATTGTGGACTAATTGATTATGTCATCGTTGTGATAACTGTTATCTAGCCATGTACATCTCTACACTGATTCATCGGACAGATTTGTTAGTGGTTTTATATGTTTACATGCCTGTGCATATGTCTGTGTATATGTCTATATCATCATTCCGGTTAGTCATATTCCCGGGGAATCACTTAAGGAAAAGAGGGACTGATTGTGTTAAGTAGTAGTAGTAGTAGTAGTAGTAGTAGTCAAAATGAAGACACGCAGTGCAGTGGGTAACAGTTGTTGATCACAGGCAATAAATAATAAATAAATAATAGCAGATCAACAACAACAACAACGGAACAGGAACAGGAACACGCGGAAATGGCCCCCAGCAAAGAAATGATTGGCGGAGTATCCAAACAAAAAAAAGGGAAAATGATCTTGTCCCCGTACACGTGATCGAGAGTGACCGAAGGAAATCGGGCAGCGGACGGAGATTATTCTTCTGTGCTGTGTTGTGTAATGCGGGGGGAAGAGACGCCGTTTGTTGTCTCGCGTCTCGTGTCTCGAGGAAAAGTTTCACTTCGCTTAGTCTTCGCTGGCCTGACCGGATCTTAACTTATCACTGAAGCGGATATATAATATAATACAATATAATACAATACATAGGGATAGTCTATATGTTTACTATTGGGCAGGACTGCACTGTCGTCTTTGTTTAGGACAATTCTTATTCAGTCCATGAGACAACTTTTCTAAACTATCTTGGAATAGAGTGAATACCTCTCTGTCTCATTGTAAGACCAATTCACTATTTGATAAAGTATTGTGGCCTAGCAAAACTCCAGAAATCTAAATTAGATATGAATTTTCTTCCCTTCCCACTTTCATACACCCGCGGTATGAAAGTACTATGGAAGCAGAACAGTACAATGTAGTAGATTGACTATAACCGGACTATCCAATCGGCACTTAAGTTCACCCCGGAACTTAAAAAAATACAATACCAAGCGCTAGAACTATTGATTGATTGGTACGGTACAAACAATCGATTAAATTTCTGGGTAACATAATAATTAACCACAAACTTAACATACACAACATCATCAGATTGTTTGGTATCCGTGTAGTTTAACCAGAAATGATACCCAATTTACGAAAAAAGCCACATAATTTGGAAATCTGGGGAAAGTGAAAAATAATCAATCACTTTTTGTGCGATATCACAGGACCTGTTTAAAGGAAAAACTCTTTACGTATACTTGATTGTATGTATGATATTCTAGTTTTGTTTGGTTTTATGTCTTGATCTACTATTTGAATCTTTTTAGGCTATAATTTCCTTAAATCTTGTTTTGATATTTCTTGTCTTGTGGATTTCAATTGAGTGTAGGATGGGAAAGGTCTTTTGAATTCTTAGCTTGTGTTATACCCTAATATGGTTACAGTATCCTTAATTCTTACGTAGGTCATCCGCCTTTCGAAAATACCTATAAATATAGGTCCTGTTGTCCCTCTTTTTCCCCCAGATAAAACCATCCTTGTTTAGTAGTATATTTCTTTTTAATCAGAAACAAAGATACAACAAATATATCAACACCCCACATCTTTCAATCTATCACTCAATTAGTTACTTACAATGTCTCAAGGCACCTTATACTTAAACTTGGTCTCACCAAGATCCTCATTATTCAAAGATTTAGCTGAATACTTGAACTTAGATATCAAGATCTCTGACAAAAATGATCCGGATTACATTAAAAACTTCCCATTAAAAAGAGTCCCAACTTTTAGTGGTCCAAACGGTTATCATTTACATGAAGCTGTTTCTTTATTGATCTATTTAATCTCTTTAGCTCCAGCAGGTCATAACTTCTACGGTGCTAACATTTATGAACAGGGTCAAGTTTGGAAATGGACTTCTTTTGTCAACGCGGAACTTATCTCCACTTTAGTCGATTTCATTTATCCTTTAAATGGTACCGATCCTTATGATAAACAACGTGTTGCGGGTGGATTGGCTCAATTGGAAGAGTATGCTAACTTATTAGAAGGTCAATTAAAGAAGTCTAAGTACTTAGCAACTAACGACAAACCAACCATTGCTGATTTGTTTGCTGTGCAATCAGTCAGATGGGGTTTCCAAAGCGCTTGGGATAAAAAATGGGCTCAAAAACATTCCGTCTTGTACGCTTGGTTTAGAGACGTTGTCGATAATGACCCAGTTGTCTCCAGATCTTTGAAAGGTTTCGAACCTTTAGACACTGCTTGGGTTAACGTTGCACCTAAATAAATAGTTTTCATTTTCAGCTCCTTAGAGGCTTTTTTTACGAATACGGGGGGATGACCATTTATTTGTCGTATGTCAGAACTATGATTTTAATTCTCCCATTCATATTTTTTTCTATTAAGTTTCTAGTATCTAGTATCTAGTATATAACTTATGATCTATATCGATTATATGAAATTGTTTCAAATAACGGTAAAAAAGTAATACGGGTATGCACACACACTTTTTTTTATTATCATTTAACCGCCGCCCTGAGACGCACTAACCAACTTTTTCGTTTCTGGCGTTATTTATCAATTGTGTGTGTATTCAGACGGTGGTCTAATCACTTTTGTCGTTTTAGTTCATTGAATGTTTACACCAAGAAAGTTGAAACTCATCAGGTCTGCTTTTGTTTCTGCGCCTCTTGGTGCTGGTCCTCTGTTATGGATTGATCTACTCTCGTTTTACAGTTAGCATATAGGCTTGTTAATGCATTACTTAACCCTAATACCCTATACTCATGAACCCAATGTGGAAATTTTGTTATCATATTATCATACATATATCTAGAAAGACCAAAGCTTAGAAGCCAACAGTAAACTACCCATTATAATTGAAAAAGTCGTGAATGATTTAATAGGTGATTGTGTTGATTCATTAGATCCGATTTTAATCTTATTAGCATGGTTGTTAACATTAACAACTGTACTATTCTTGTTCATAAATAACTCTTCACTACTACTTTCATCGCTCAATCTCTCCACATTCACTTTACCGCTTGAATTTTTTTTGGGCTCTATGAGGATCCCTTCTTTATCGTGATTCGTTAGATACAATAGATCATCCTCAACATTGTCAACAACAGTTTGTTGAACATTACCAAAGAAGTCAGTTATTAACACATCAGATAAATTTCTTTGAAACAAATCAGTTCTAACACCTGCATTCGAATGAATTTTCTCAAAAGTGTAAGAATCAACTAAATCTTGTAACGTTAAATTGGAATTCTTGTCAACCTTCTCCAAAAAATCTAAACTGAAATAAGTAAATCTATCAATCACAGCCACACCGATCTCAGTATCTGAGTGATGCGAATAAGAACTCTCATGTATCTCGGATGATCCAACAGCTAGAATATTTGGTGAATAAAACTTGGAATACATAGTATTTGCTTGACAAGTATCAATCATGAAAAAAATCTCGTTGTATCTTTTCTTTTCGTGCATTTGTTCAAAAGCATCTGCAATATCATAAGATGAAATCTCTTCAGCGTCTTGGAATTTCAAAAATTCATCACCACCATGACCAGTCATATAGATGAAAATATTTGAATTTTCATCAGTTAATAATCTCTTAGAACGTGGTTGTTCTTCTGACCATCTATCAGTTAACAATCTAATAAAATTCTCCACTGTGACTTCGTAACCTCTGTAATCGACTTCAATATTGTCACCGTACAGTTCTAACTGTCTGTCTGCGTTATTGAACACAAACCCAGGAAATGCGTTTCTTGGATTACATGCTATATCATCAGACAACATTAGAATGATTTGAGAGTCAGGTATCCCTAATCTCTTGACTGTTCTGTACATACTTAAAACATTTGCCATGTGTCTGTAGTTAAACCAAAATCTTGATGTGGAAACTAAAACAGCCCAGTTATTTGTATGACTATTTGCAGTGATATCACTATCGATATTCGTGTTGAAAATGGTTGGGTTTTCATTAGTTGATGATGATGATGATGAAGCCTGTAGTGGTGAGCTTACTAATAGAAAGAGACATAGCGTCTTTAACAGGTGTATTATACTGGAACGCATTTTTGATATGTCTATATGTGTCTGTTGTTCAAAAAAAATGAGTTGTTGCAAAGTAATGTAACAACTATATCCATCAACTTACTAAGTATGTTTCAATAGAACCAACTTACCAGGTTAACTGTTCATGTAAACACTTGGATACTGTAACGTGAACGTGTAAATGTCTCAGTCTCCGTCTCGTCGCAGTTTCGTCGCAGTCTTGTCCTGAGATCAAAACACGCATTTCTCTATTGACGTATTTCTTTTTTATTTTTTTTAATCTTTCTGTCAGGGAAAGATAGCAAGAGATATGAATATATATATATGTTTGTATCTTCGTCGAAGTATTTTAGCTGATCTCTCAATTATAAATAGTCAGGCAGACTGCCGATAGTTCAAATTTCAAACTTACGTGGCCATGAACAGTTGCATACGAAGACCCAACCTTTTAATGTCAGGCTTTAGCCGAAGGCTTTTAATGATTGTGTCACGATGTCATAGCCAACAGGTTAACACTTTAACTTCATCCACTACTACCACCACACCCACCTCCACCGCCCCACTATCTGTTCATTTGGCCACAAGCCCGTCAAATGTATCTGATTCAACCGGTAACAAGATGGAATTGAGACCTTACCAACAAAATTGTATAGATAGCTGTCTCAACTCTCTTCACAAATCTAGGAGAATCGCAGTCAGTTTAGCCACTGGAGGAGGTAAAACAGTAATATTCACACATCTGATTGACGAATTGCCTAGACATCCAAAGACAAATAACAACAAGACTCTAATCCTTGTTCATAGAAAAGAACTGGCCGATCAGGCTGTGAAGGCAATCAAAACGATCTTGCCTCATTATAAAGTGGAAGTTGATATGGCCAAGTTTAAGCCTACCCACGCTAAAGATGTTGACATTGTTGTTGGTTCAGTGCCGTCATTGGCGAGATCGCCAGCCAGGTTGGAACGGTATGATCCTGGTGATTACAAAGCTATTATCATAGATGAATGTCATCATGGTGTTTCTAGTACATATATGAAAGTGATGGACTACTTTGGTTGTAATAAACCTGGTTCAGATATAGTGGTGATAGGATTCAGTGCTACTCTACAAAGGCATGATAATACTCCCTTGGGGAAATTGTTCGATGAAGTTGTGTTTGAGAAAGGCCTGAAAGACTTGATCGGTGACGGTTATTTGTCGGATTTCAGTTGGGCTAAAGTGTCTGCATCTTTTAGACTTGATCAAGTTGAAATTGGATCCAATGGTGATTATAAATTAGACTCGTTGGCTGACCATGTCAACACCGATCAAAGTAATGAATTGGTTTTAAAGACGTATATCCACTTCAGAAAAGAGAAAAATTTCAAATCTACCCTATTCTTTTGCGTTAACATAGAACATATGAAAGAATTAACCCATTTATTCAGAGTTAATGGAATCAACGCTCAATATGTTACAGGTAGTACTGCCAAACTTGAAAGAGAAAGAATAGTTCGTAGTTTTTCTGCTGGTGAGATTCCAGTGCTGATGAACTGTGGTGTTTTCACTGAAGGAACAGATATCCCAGTGATTGATTCTATTTTCATGGTTAGACCAACAAGATCTAAGCCGCTATTGGTTCAAATGCTTGGTAGAGGACTTCGCTTGCATGGTGAGAAAGAAAAATGTACGATAGTAGATTTTGTGGACGCCACGATGACGGGGATTCATTTGAATGCTACATTATTAGGCAGAAAAGATAATGATGGTTCATTATCAGGTATTTTTCCACCTGAATCTGGATTCAAAGAAAAAAAAGATGTGGACGGACAGTTAGATTACATTGAAATAGCAAACTTTGAAGGATACGACGATCTCATGAATCGTACCAGAAACATAAAGGACATTCAAACGGAAAACTTGATTGCTGCATTCAAGAAAAATGCGTATCCTTGGATCAAGCTTAGAAGAGATTCCTGGGGGTTAAGAGTGTCATCTACTTGTTACTATCTGATTAAACAGGATTTCAAAAAGAACATACATATCTTATCCTGGGTTACTGTGGTCCATAGAGGACCTCTTCGATATCCAGTGACGAATGAAATCTATCGAGATAATGATTTACAAAATGTTCTTGATAAATTCGAAGAAAACTTTACATCAAGTAGTGAAAAATCGGAACTTTATCAAAGAAATCAATACTATGGAAAAATCACGATAAAACAGACGGAATTTTTGAAGCAGAAATTCCTGAAAGCTGTCTCAACGAGTAACAAATTGGACCTTGCTAGCTTTAGAGACGAATTAGATACTCATCTCCAAAGTCTTTCCAAATCAATGGCATCTCAGTTGATTTTCGCTTACACAGTTTCTGGATCACAAGCTTTAAAAATATACGTTACTGGAACGTTGCTCAGAAAGAAAGACAGACGTAAAAATTTGTTATTAGATTAGCATACATATTTACGTTAATCAAAAATAATTAATGATACACTCCCCCTTTATTATGAAGTTTTAGTTTTTTGTCGTTTGTGGCTTGCACTCATCTCCCATGTTCTTCAAGCCCTCCAATATTGAGCTAAACTATGTAATCGATCAATAACAACGGGCAAGAAAGCATTTACACTATCATTAATCAAATTATGGAAATGTAAAATAGCTTCCTCGTCATCTAGTTCTAACATGAATTTTTCTTCAATTTTCCAAATCAATTCCAATTTTTCAGTTTCGTTGGAGATGCCATTTAGATTCGATGTTTTCAAAACAGGAATAGATGAATCGATCATTAATTGGAACAGATTCAAAATCAAAGAGGAATTCTTACGTAGTGTGATATATGTAATGAAACAATAATTACAAAATTTTTTGTAATTCTCGTCGTTTAAACCTCCCATACCTTCAATAATCTGAATAGGCAACTTCATCAAAGGTGGGAACGGTTTGGGGTCTTGTCCTAAAATATATCCAAAATCGGCATGAAAGAAGTATCCATCTTTAGACAACAATAAATTCTCCAAGTGTCTGTCACCAACACCTAAAATATAAGTAACAACACAATATCCCGCGCATGAACGGACATAGTTGTCCATTACTTCAGCTCTCACGCCATGTGGGGCATTAGGATCAGGGTTGTAAGTTTGTAGATAGGTCAAAATCGAATTCATTTTTTGAAGAATGGATGAAAGTGAAGAGTTAGGTATAAATTGTATCAATCCTTCCACCGATCCTAAAGCCATAATTTTATATGGTTTTAATTTAAGGTCCAAATTTTCGTTTTGTAGGATTTTTTCCATCAATGTTATTATTTGAACCACAAATTGATCTTGTCTTAAATCGTCACCAATTTTATATAAAATTGGATATTTAGAACCTCCAGTAGATTTAAAAGTAATTTTCAATGGAGTTAAACTACTTTTGAACACACTTGATTCATCAGGGATAGTTCCATATACCTGGATCTTAGGATCCAACGGTAAAGGTATCGGGGAAAATTCAAGTAATGAGTCGTTTTCAGTAAAAACCGGTGTTAATGAAGTAGATGTCGAAGTGGCTGAATTAGTCGGTCCGACAAATGATTTCCTTGATGAACTTTTCAGTTTAGAAGAAGCTGCTGAAGAAGATGAGTTGGTGGCGGAAGATGATTTCTTATGTTTTTCAATTAAAAGATTTTTCAATATTTCAATTTTCTTAGGAGTTGTCTCTTTCTTATAATCTTTTTTAATCTTCATTGAGATACTATGAAGTTTTAAAATCAGTTCAACTTGGCTTCTTAAAACAGTAATTTTTTCAATCCCATTTTCACTGGTTGCTAAACCAGCAATGAAATGAATTAAGGTTTTCTGGAATACAAGTCTTAGGTTTTTCAAATTTCTACGATATTTTAACTCCTGTTGTAATAATGTCTGTCGATCTGGTGGGAAATCTGTCTGTTGTTCAAGCGCACTGAATGGGATCATGTTTTCCAAGCCTGTGTTTGTTTTACTGTTTGTTCTTGCATCGTCAACTTCCACTTTCAAATGCCAGTAAAAGTAATTAGTCATCTCTTGATTGTTTACAGCTCTTTGAATAAGGAATTGTGCTAATGGGGAGCTCAATTTGGGTAATTTAGACAATAGTTTTTTCTGAATATTTGCATTCAGAAGATTTGGACTGTTTAGGAACTTCCATATGGGATCATCATCTTCATTGCTGTCTATAACCTGATAGTCACTTGAGTTAGTAGTATATATTGAATCATCAAAATCAAAAATATCTGAATCATCATCATTGGTATCGTCATTGTCATCGTCATCATCATCAATATCAGTATGCGGACTGACATAATTGGCTTCATTTTTAATACATTGGACAAGTTGAACCATATACATATTTAAATCATCATCGGATGCCATGTTGAGTCTCTCAATTGCCATGTTACGTACAATGTGATTTGTATAATTTGGACCTAGTAATTCAAGGCAATCCACAATTTCCAATTCTTTAATGAATAGGTTCGATCCATTGGTCCTAGTAGTTGCAGTATTACTATTATTGTTAGTTGTATCCAAGTTGTTGATAATAGTTAAGAATTCATTAACTTCAAAATCATCATCCCAGTCAATACATTTAATGAAGTTAATGATAAAGTTATTGAATTGCAAAGTGTTTTTATTCAAGATTAAGGAATTCAACAAGAAAAATCTAAACTTCCAAATCATGTTTTTTTCTTTCTGACTCAACTTCTCAAAGAATTGTTTCTTCATAATTTTGCCCAATTCTGTTCTAATCTTCAAAGTAGGTTTGATGTCTTTATCTATTGATGATGACTGATGGGTTCTTTCCAACCTTCTAAATTTAAATTCAATGGGATCTTCAGAAATCTCTGATCTGTGTTGATCAGGGTCGAATATTATAGGTCTGTTTAATCTTCGTAAATCTTTCAAATTGCTGGAAGTAATATTATTCAACATCAACTGATCTTTGTTATTCACATTCGAAGCCACTGCATTCAATGCATGTGATTCAGATGTAGTGATGTTCAATGTAGCATATTTAACGTCTGAAAACACTATTGGAATTTCAAACTGAACCAGTTCAAGATTCAAATAGACGTCACCTGTGCTATTAGATACAATCATCTCTTTGCTTTGCTTCAAGATATGTTTAAGATTTATTTGTTCAATTTTCCTATATGCTAATTGATCTAGCCAATCTATTGAATTCAGATCTCCACTTTCTTTCTTCTTTAATTTTTCTTCTAATACTTGCATCTCATCATCATAGTTTTCTAAACCTGTCGTAACATCATCTTCACTAGATTCTAAATTGAATTTTATTTTCAATCTCTGGTAGCCTTTATTCAATGTGCAATCTTGCTCACTATTAAACAATTCTAATCTAGATTCTCCAATATTTAACACGGAACCATTTTTCAAATGATAGCTGAAGAATTTAAATACTAGTATCGAGTCCAATGGCAATTGACAATAATCAATAGGTAAACTTATCCATTCACTCTTATTGGTGTCAACTTTATCTATCGGCATAGATGCACCACCATTCCTACTAGCATTTCGATTGAAATATTTCATGCTTGTAAGTATAGGAACTGTTAGTTGTTTGCCTGAACTCTCAATATGTATGAAGACAAACACTTCACAAACGTACTGTTCTTTCAGTTTAGATAATATTATATTTGAAATTGCATTTCTTGAAGGTTTGAACTCTTTTTGGAACAATGATAGTCGTTGTGTGAACCCGCTAAGAGTTAGTAGTTTAAATCGGAATGGTAATTTGAGGTCTTTAGAAAGACAGAAACTGGTTGAGTTCTGACTTTTTGAGTCGTAATCCATAATAACTAATGCTAGAGGAAATCAATTAAATATCAAGTGATTTAGCAAATTATGTTATACGTATATGTATTATATAGTTGGATGATGATGCTGTATATATGTTTACATAGTCATTTATTTCATATGGGGTTGTAAATGGTAAATAGTTCTAATACCGAATAATTATCAATTGACAAAAATGGGTATTCGCCGCATTCATTGCCCATTTCAGACCTGTCAGATTCATCTGTACACCTGTGCACCAATTTACTTTCAGTGAACTTATTGTAAATGAACAATAAATCCTCTCTTTTCCTCCCCACATTACCTGTTGAAATGCCAAAAAAACTTCCAGAATTGTCTCCAATATTGTTTAGTTGCAGAATATTCCAGGTCTTATTTGAATGAATGAATGAATGAATGAATGAATGAGTGAATGAGTAGCCGCCTCAGACATTGCAAAAATTCAGTTGGATTTACAAGTTGGATTTGGGACTAAGTAACAAGTCCTGTCTTTGTTTGATTGGTCCATTATTTTTCTCAAAGGTAAAAACTTTGAAGCATTGAGGCAGTTAGAAGACAACTCACTCTGTTGGTTGCTCCACCCAAGTCTACGAGCGCATAATTTAACAGGGCATACTACTTTATAAACCTAAAGCTCTTGTATTTACCAAAGCTTCACTACCTGAGTCCACTCTTGTGAAAAAAAAAAAATAGAAATCTATAAGATCTATAGAGACTTCAGCAAATAAGGTTTCGATCAGGCAACAAGCGCCATGACGGCCTGGGAAATCATGGTGTGTAAGTCTCGGTTCCTTTATTGTTCTACTTACCAGGCGGTAGTAAACAAACCTATATACGTAGATTTAATTCTCATATGGTAGGGATCACTATCTATTCAAAGAGATAAGGTGCATATGTTTCACCTACAAATAACGCGTCTGCTCATCATCGGCAGGATTGACTTTTGGCACTTACCGACGGGTCATCCTTTATTTATGAGAACTGAGATTTTCAAGAACCTTGTCCTGTTCGCGATTTTTTCGTTCCTGCTGTCTGTTTTTCCCACTTTCCAATCTTTGTGTCTTCTCTTTAGTCTTTAGTCAAAATCCTTATTAGTTTAGTTTTCATGAGGGCTCTTGTGAGACACTGCCGCATCCATACAATAAAGAAAAAACTAAAGACATTTTAACCTCGGTAATTATATATATATATCTCTATTGTATGACACATATGACAACTAAGGTAGTAAATAGGTATATATAATGTATATCACGTATGGGGCTTTCCGTGGAAAGCCGGCGGAAACATTCCTAAGGGGGAATAAAAAACAGAGTGGCACAACCGTTGATTGATTAATTGATTTATATAAATCTCAGATATCTGGAGCATCTTGTGTTACATAATCTATAAATGATAAACAGCGAACGGCATTCTGATTTGCTGTGACATAAATGGCTGTCGGGACGGGGCGTCGGGACGGGACGTCAGCAGACTCTCTAGCCGCACTACCACACTACCACGGTAACAAGATAGGAACAGATTAAATCGGACAGTTGGATGCAGCTAATTACTAGATTCAAACAAATACGTAGGCTAGAGTAATCTTCTACATTGTGTATATAATATATATATATATATATATATATATATATCTGTATATGTTACATTATTCGTTGTGCTGTGTTGAGATGGGCTGGTTGTATTCAGTTTTTGACAATATTCACTTTTGATTGACAGTGTATTGAAGTCAACCAACCTGCCCTCGAACCATGACTCAATGCTCGCGATTTACGTGCCTGCTGCACTTCCTCGATCGACGCACTCTGAAATCCGTTTTGTTGTCTAGGTGACTGATTGTGTGACGTCGCACTATTATGCGAAATACAGGAGCAGCCAAGACTTTCTTTAGTCTGGTTTCAAGTCATCTAGATAATGGCAAAGGTTATTAATGTTCAGGTTATTTGTTTATTTATTAGTTTAACTGTTTAACTATTTGTGCCCGATTATTTAGTTCTTGAGTTTATTGTCTTTCGATCTATGTCCTTATTTAACTCGTTCTGGTTTTGCGTCTAAACTTATAAAATCTATATGAACTGAATTGCTTTACAGATGATTCTATGTGAGACCAGCATAGCAAAAGGAAGGGTCTTTGCGATAATAAACTTCGTAGTAGCATTGGCACTTTCTCCACGTGAGTCACCTTCATCTGCACCTATTGCTTTTACGGTACTAACATATAGCCTATATATATGTATGTATATACTGGAGTTAGCGCGTAAATGCCGATTTTCCAGTGACTGAGTGTGGGTGAGGGTGAGGTAGCATATGTCATTTTCCCAGTAAGAAACCTTTTTCAGCTTAAATCATCAGACGGTATCAAGGTAAATAGGTCACTATTCCCTACTGAGCCCTGTGTTCTCTGGCCAGAGCATATATACAACGGCAGGTATCAAATCAAACTCACTGATTATATATGTTGTTGTAGTGTTAACGGTGCGTCAAACAAGGCAGTAGAGTAGAGTCAGTGCGGCGGTAACGGTAGTGGTAGTGTGGTGATGCGATTACCCTACCAATTTAGCCCAGTCTAATCAGCCATTCGCAAGTAGCACCAAAAATTCCGCTCCTAAATGTGTGTGGTGCAGATTCTAATCTTTTTGTGTTTCCTATTGTTCTTCGACTGGCTGATAAGAAACAGCGCTTGTTTGATAAAAATAGTGTTTATTGTCTTTGGCCTGTTATTCTATTTCCCGATATGGACTATCACTATTGTTTGCGTTGGTGCTTTTTTTTATTCGTTTCTTCTGGTTGATTATGTTTTTTTTTCTGCCGTCTTTCACTTTATCATTTATTCCATCAGGCAGTCTGCCAGATACACACCCGCAGACACGCTATCCAACCAATAAGATCATGTATTCATGGTTGACATCTGTCTAATTTAGGCAACAGCAACCAACGCCTATTGTTCATTCTCCTGTATCGCTGCCCTACGCTAGTATGCAACTGTCAGGCTGAACTTCTTTTGCTGTTTTTGGTAGAGGGTGGAATCATTCCATACTTTCTTACTGCTATTTAGTGTTATCATTTTTGTTTTTTGTTTGGTATGATTCTTTCCCGCTTCCTTAAATACATCTCAATTTCTCCTCCTTTGACATCTCATCTCATCTCATCTCATCTAATCTCGTACTGTTAACAGGATTACTTTTGCTTTTGCTTGCTCTTACTTTTGCTTGCTCTTACTCTATATATATTCTAACTATAGATTTAAATATACTATAAAAGAAGAAAAAGTAGATATTTTTTTCCAAAATGTTAGATTCCATGACAGTCGATTTGACTGCTCAATATGACAAAGCAGATTTGGTCTGGGTGGGCGTCTCAGCTATTTTGGTCTGGATCATGATTCCTGGTGTCGGTCTACTTTATTCAGGTTTATCAAGAAAGAAGCATGCTTTATCTTTACTATGGGCTTCCTTAATGGCTATTTGTCTAGTCTCTTTCCAATGGTTTTTCTGGGGTTATTCATTAACTTTCGGTACCAACTCATCAGTCTTTTTAGGTTCTTTAGATAATTTCTGTTTGAAACAAGTCTTGGGTGATAACAATGCTTTATCCACTCTCCCAGATATCTTGTTTTGTTTTTTCCAAGGTATGTTCGCCATGATTACCGGTTGTATCATGTTGGGTGGTGCCTCTGAAAGAGCAAGATTAGGCCCAATGATGGTGTTCTTATTCATTTGGATGACCGTTGTGTATTGTCCAGTTGCTATGTGGACTTGGAATGGTAATGGTTGGTTAGCCACTTTAGGTGCTCTAGATTTCGCAGGTGGTGGACCAGTCCATCAAGCTTCCGGTTTCGGTGCTTTAGCTTATGCTTTATGTCTAGGTAAACGTAATGATCCTGTTGCTTCTAAAGGTGTTCCTAAATATAAACCACATTCAGTTACTTCGGTTGTCTTGGGTACTGTTTTCCTATGGTTTGGTTGGTTCGGTTTCAATGGTGGATCTGCTGGTGATGCTTCCATTAGAGCTTTCTACGCTTGTGTTAACACTAACTTGGCTGCTGCATGTGGTGGTTTAACTTGGATGTTTATCGATTATTTCAGATCTGGTGGAAAATGGACCACAGTTGGTATCTGTTCTGGTGCAATTGCCGGTTTAGTCGGTATCACACCAGCTGCTGGTTTTGTTCCAGTTTATTTTGCTGTTCCAATTGGTATCTTGGCTGCTACTGCTTGTAATTTCGCAGTTGATTTGAAAAACGTGATCCACATTGATGACGGTATGGATGCTTTCGCATTACATGGTGTTGGTGGATTTGTTGGTTCCATCTTGACCGGTTTATTCGCAGCTGACTATGTTGCAGCTACTGATTTCGGTGTTGAAATTGATGGTGGTTGGTTGAATAAGCATTATAAACAATTAGGTTACCAATTGGCCGCATCTGTTTCAATCTTAGCTTGGTCCTTTGTGGTTACTTCTATTATCTTGTTAGCCATGGATAGAATCCCATTCTTAAAGATTAGATTGAGTGAAGAAGAAGAAGAATTAGGAACTGATGTTACTCAAATTGGTGAATTCACTTATCAAGATTCTCATGTTTACATTGCAGAACCAGTCAGATCTACAAGAGCTGTTGTTTCTAAATCTGATGAACAGGATTCTGACGCAGTTCCATTACCAAAAGATGAAGACAAAAGTTCTGTTTAAAATGATTTTTTTTTTTACCAATATGAAAGAAAAAGAAAAAGAGAACAAACAATATGTGTTTTTATTGTAGGTCCTTTTCTGCTTTCCCCGGTAGTTTTCCCTTTTGGTGGGTGTAATTACTAGTGCTTAATATAATATAACTTAATATAACTAAAAGTGTTCATGTAGTAGTATATTAAAATCCTACAAGCGGTCCTTCTGTCTCATCTTGAATAATTACAATCACAAAGCCATTAACCTATAGATATTTTTATTACAATGCGTCATCCATAAGATAGGAATTCTATTGTCATCATGAGAGTGAGCATCTTCATAAGTCAATAAGCTAACCCAACATGTAAGCTCTAATTTTTTGTCTCTAAATTATATGAGGTGTTAGGTCAATTGATCTCTATTCTTGTCTGCTCTTTTATGTCTATTACGTGATACTCCTCTTCTTTAGTAGCCATTGATATGACGTCAGGATTACTGATTTGGTACTTCACGGTTACACTGCATTGTAACTTTATTATAGGATGATTATATGCTTGGTATATATGATTATATTATTAGGTTTGTCAGTAATAAAATTAAGCTTAAGTGAATAATTGACAGTTACAACACAAATGTCTTATTACACTGAATCGAAACAAATTATTTCTTGTAAGCACTTAAAATTTCTATATATAAAAAAAAATGAATCAGCAGTATCATAAAAGAAAATAAACATAAAAACCAGTAGCTTGTCCTTAGAACAAACATGCCATGTTCATTATTATTCATCAATAAACAGTTTGTTTCATTTGTGGTCTATCCATGTCCATTCTATCAGATTTTATTCAATACTGCTAACTTTATCATCAAACCTAACGGATTTCCTTCTAGTTGATCCAAACATCTGTGGAACAACCAGCTCGATAGAAACACCATCTGTCAGACCGGCACTACCATTTCTTTTTCTTTCTCCTATTGCCCAATCATCGTTGTTATTATGATTAGCATGGACATGATTCAAACCACTGCTGTTTCGTCTACGCGATAATGACTGGCGGTTCTGAATATGCGATGGATAATGATGAAGAGGAGCTCCAAGTCCATTGTCGTCTTCACTATCTTCAATTTCTTCTTCGATAGCAGAATCTTCAGCAGATTCAAGAGCTAAACGAGTTAACATTCCTCTTATTTGATCTCTGCTGTATTTAATGATCCCTTCACCAAATGACGTACCAGAAGAAGTGAAAGATGCAGTTCTTCTTTTCGGTTTGTTTGCCACTAAGAGGGAAGAAGAAACAGCTGGAGAAGGTAAGTGATTGAATGATGAAGATCTTACCTTTTGGGAGGAGGAGGTGGATTGATGGTGATCTCCCGTGTCATTCCAAAAAGTTGCGGGTTGAGTGATTGTTGATTTGAGTGATATAAAATGCGGTTCGCATGAAGAGATCGAAGAAGAGGTAGAAGAAGAAGAAGCGGAAGAAGATCTTCGTCTGTCTGGTGGGAATAATAATGCATTTGAAGTTAAATATGTGACAGCTTGAAGTTTCTCAAATGATGAAAGCTTAATGATGTTTGACACTTTGAGAATCTTTTTAGTTATCTTCATATGATTGGTAAAGACTGGTTTTCTGGTAGATTCTAAATGTAATTCTGATGTCAATTTGACTGAGTGATCACTCATCGGTTCAATCTTAATATCTTCATATTTTTCATTTTTTTGGTTTTCATAATATGAGATATGACAATTTGGCGGCGGTGGCGTGGCAGTGGCCATATTAATTGAGTGTCCAGAGCAATCAACAATGTTGGCAGTAAGCAAGTAAATGGAATTATCTAGATTATTCAATCTGAAAATCACCAAATAGATTAAAAATTCTTTGTAAGTAAGATCAATTTTTTCGAAGCAACTGGTAAGTAAATTATGACAATTCTCATAGTCTATTGAACCAAGGGTGTCCTCCTCCTCCTTCTCATCCTCTTCATCCACTACTGATGTTGCTCCAATTTCTTCTTTTTGGATTGTTTCTGTGAATCTTAAGAACTTTACCATTTCATCTTCATCTCCATCAATTCTTTTCAGATTCGCATATTGACTAATCAATGAAGGGTCATACTTTAATTGCAGTATGATAGAAAAGACACTATAAATTGAATCTAAATTGTGGTCTGCCAAATACCTCTTAAAAGCCAACCACTTATCATAAATCAAGGTTAATTTCCTATTCTTGTTGTTACCGTCAATAGGAATAGGAACAATAACATTAGTCATCTTCTTATTTGTTGGAAGATGACTTAAAAACGAATGTTTGAAGTCCAATTTCTTACATTCTTTAGAACACCATTTCAAATTGCAATCATTGCAATCCAATCCATTCAAATACCTAGCATGTTTCTCATCTGAAAGAACGGTATTGATTGTATTCAATCTATCCTTACCATGTCCATTGGATGTGGAATTATTTATCCCATTGTCCTTCATACGTCCTTTATCGTATATTTTCAAAACTTCTCCACAGTAACAGCAACATTTCCCAATTTCTATTAGTTTGATTAGTTCAAAAGATGGGACTAAAATAAATGGAGATTCTAAATATATAATGTCTAGTTTAGTGGAATCTTTCTTGAGTTTCAATGAACCATCATCTTGGATGTCAAGTGAAATGTTTTCAGGCAATACCTGAGAAAGAATTTTGGGGTCGGGGTGTATAAATTTAAAGTCATTCAACGACGACGGCGGCGGCGGTACTACTTTCATGTTGAATGAATGGTCCTAAGTTTTGGCTTGTGGTTAAGCAAAGAGTGAGTTTGAGTGCAAAAAAAAAACAAAAAAAAAATACTAAAGTATAGTACTATAAATAAAAAAAGAAACTAGCAATGGCTGAAGCATAAGCTTTCCTCAAAATGAAATCATAAACAGTTGAATGTAAACGAAAGTAATACCTCCCCGATAATCATCCACTTATAACGTCTACTTTAAGTTGGTTTCATCACATACATCACCCACACTTATTTACTTTGGTCATAAGACCGTTTCTGAGGAATTCGATTCTGCCCATCTCTGCACAGTTTTTTTGATTTCCTTATCGGGTAAATCTGGGGAAATTTTAAGAATCTGAGAGAAAATGAAAAATGGCACAAGAAAGGTTTAATGCTATGTAATAGATGGGTGGATGGATGGACCTGTCGAAAACCTGTCGAAAACCCAAAGCTACGTTGAAATTCAGAACAATTCAGTGGGATGATGAGAATTAGTCTAGAAGCAGTTCGTTTTGTTAAGTAAGCCGATTTCTCTACGAACAATATACAAAATGGGAATATATATATTTTAATTACTTACATAATTCCTTTTCAAGATTTTCGAGCTATTTATAAAACATTGCCTACCTATCTGTTAAATACTTGTGCACTTGTAACTCATTGGTTGGTGTAAAATTAGGCTAGAACATACTTTTCAAACTTTAATTTAGACATAAAACTGGAAGATCAATTGACTTTGAATACAAATTAAATACAAATTAAATTTATAGACTAATTATAGAAATATTACGAATTTCTAAAATCTGTCATTACCTCACAAACACACCATCCAACACAACCAAATACGATTGTCAGATGCCAGGATAGATGAAAGAGTTAATAATCATTCTGAATAATGTCTTGCTTCTGTTTACTTTTGAAATGGAGAAGAGTTGGGGTATAATGCTATAGTAAAAACAAGATCCTTAGTCTTAGAGATAGAGTGAGTGAAAATAGTATGTTACGACAAGAGATGAGATGAGATGCGACGTCATGCAACGCACATAAAAATGAAAAACTTTTTAAAACTGAAAATAGCGGCGGTTAATCAGCGCTGTAGAAGCCGCAAGTTTGGTTGCGATCGATATATTATATGTGACAAACGAGAGTAAGAAGTGAACAAAAGAGATCACAGTCACCTCAACTGCGTTCATTCCACTCGTGAAAAGGTACCGTACTTGCTTTGATGGATTTCGTATCTGGATGGAAGCGAAGAGATAAAAGGAGGTGAGAAAGTTGAGAAGAAAGGCACATTAGAATTCTCCTTTGTTGAAGGCTAAAGCTATTTTTCAGAATTAGCCTGCCAATAGTGGTAGGCATGATTATACAGAGTTTTATATGCCAATATGTATGAGCGAAACGGGTAACAAAAAATGCTCATAAATTTACAGTATTGCACTGCGTGAAAGTGTAGGCTATGTAGATATATAATAAAAAATAAGTTACGCCAGATGTAGTACCAGTGCTGCAATTGCTCAGAGGACAATTTATTCGTTGGGTGAGTCATCTGATCGGCTCCTGGAAGAAAAGAAAATGCTATTGGTAAACACAGCAGTTTTTTAAGCTTAAATTAGCAACTTGTTGGGATATTATTGCTACACATTATTGCTACATTTTACTGGCAATTCCTTGTGATTGGTTCTAGCCTATCTGCAACTCGAACCAAAGCGTAGGCTGGCTCCTCATTGGCCCGTTCCCCGTCTGTCGTTGCTCTCGTCGGCTGGGGACGGGTTTCTAAATTCCGCACTGCTGGCGTGGTGTCTGGCCAGGGGCACGGGTGGGGTACGTCACTTGTGCGATAATTTGGCGGAGCCGCCCATTTTTGTTCAGATATAAATAGACACCTGTTTCCCTTAAAAGTTATGTTTTTGTAATATTATTTTACTCCATTCGTTCTTAACTTGCGTCGACTAAATCATTGTTTTTTTTCGAATAACTGATTATCTATCCGTCTATTAACTATCAATACTACAAATATGTATGTCATCATTTAGATAGAACTATTAGTTCTATCTTTATGAGGAAAATTTGTCAATTTTATTTTCTTTTTCACATCCACGTTTGATTATTTTAAGTTTCCTGATCTCAATTGAGAAAGAAAACATTCAATTTTATGCATGTTATCACTTGCATACATTGAAAAATACCTTTGATCAAAAAAGTTAGTCACTTTACAAGTTGGAATAAACCATTCCAATAGATACAACATTATATTGCATTGCCGGTGCCTCGAATAATTGGACCTGTTTTAGAACAAGTCTAATTATTTTATGGGCTGAGATTATACGGTCGGAACTTGATCTAGTTAATACTAGCGAAAAGAAAATGCCATTTTCTTCCAATCCCTATCAACTCTTGAAGCAGGATTGAGGAAGAAGAAGAGAATATACTGGATAATTAATATATTGAGATTTCTTATTTTTTTTTTTTAAAAATTTTAATTTTGAATGCATCGGCCTAGATTGGTCTAATTTGTCACTTGTGTCTCTGAAGAACTCTATCTTTCTATGGCGTTGTGCTGACATTTGGGAAGTATAGATCATATTCTGACGGAAAAATAGGGAAAGCCTTTTTTCTAGGATAACCTATGACTTACTATATTTTTTCCATCGTGTTTTTTCTTGACACTTTCTACTGGTTATGCTGAATTTTTTTATTTTATTATCTTTCAAAGAATCATGCTGATTCTTGCTGTTGAGATGTTTAGCAATTAGAAATCTTGATATCTCCAATTATTCTCTCCACTTTGTCATTCCTGTTTCCAAGACTGATGGAAATAGTCCAAGATGATTTATACTAACATTATTATTATCTTTTGGGATAATTTTTCTTGTAATCTAGGGCTCCAGCACCAATTCCAGCAACTTCAGTTGTTACTGAAACTAAAAATGATCACAAGGTTTTAAACTTAAAGGCCAACAATGTCTTTAATGCCGACTCTCCAATCGCTAAAGCTGTTCCATCTGTTTATGATTGGGATACTTTTAAGTTTGCTCCAATTAGAGAATCAACTGTTTCTAGAGCCATGACTAAGAGATATTTTGCTGACTTGGATAAGTATGCTGAATCAGATGTTGTCATTGTCGGAGCAGGCTCTGCAGGTCTAAGTGCTGCTTATACTTTAGCTAAGGCTAGACCAGATTTAAAAATTGCTATCATCGAGGCTAATGTCGCCGTTGGTGGTGGTTGTTTCTTAGGTGGTCAATTATTTTCTGCTATGGTTTTAAGAAAGCCAGCTGATTCTTTCATCAGGGAATTGGGAATTGAATATGAAGATGAAGGTGATTATGTTGTTGTCAAACATGCTGCTTTATTCATCACTACTTTATGTTCCAAAGTTTTAGCTTTACCAAACGTTAAATTATTTAACGCTACTTGTGTTGAAGATTTGATCACTAGAACAACTGATTCGGGTGAAACAAGAATTGCAGGTGTTGTTACTAACTGGACTTTAGTCACAATGCATCACGACGATCAATCTTGTATGGATCCAAACACTATCAATGCTAAGGTTATTATTTCTTGTACTGGTCACGATGGTCCAATGGGTGCTTTCTGTGTTAAGAGATTAGCTGGTTTAGGTTTGATCAAGAGAAACCAAATGGGTTGTCTTGACATGAACAGAGCTGAAGATTCCATTGTCAAAAACACAAGAGAAGTTTTCCCTGGTTTGATCTGTGCTGGTATGGAATTAAGTGAATGTGACTCTCATAACAGAATGGGCCCTACTTTTGGTGCTATGGCTTTATCTGGTGTCAAGGCTGCAGAAGAAGCTTTGAACGTTTATGAACTTAGAAAAGCTCAAGATGCTGAGGATTATTAATTTAATTCTTTATGTGTGTCAGGAAAAAAGCTTTTCTTTCAAGTTTGTTTTCCCATTTGTTATATTTTTTGTTTTCTGTTGAATGATTGAAAGAGATTTTTTTTTACACTTGTTTAGTCTTGAATCTGGCATTTCAAACTAAATTTGGTAATTTTTTTTTGTTTCTCTCTGAATCGTCAATATGAAACGATCATATACACAATCAATGTTCTTTGTCTGTCTGTCTTTGCGTGCACCACTAGTCATGGTCATGTTGTCCCCAATTGTTTAGCGTAGTCTGTTTTTGTTTTATTCCCCCTTTTATGTGTGTGTTAAGTGTTTTCCAAATCTCCCTCCCGTTCCCCCCCTCCTTTTTGAAGTTATTGGTGAAGGAAAAGTCTCCCCCAACTTTTTCTTTATTACTTGACTTCTAATTTTTTTTTCCTTTGTAAGGTCTATCATTTGACGTTTTTTCAAGGAACAGAGCTTTTTTCCCCCCAAAAAAAATCTGTCTTTTTTCTTGAGAATGACTTCTTTTGTTTTGACCTTTTTGATTTTTTACCATTTTTAAAAAAAAAAACTTTTTTTTTTACCTTCTCTCTATCTTGGTGAGTTACAGTTTCTGTTTGTTTCCTTTCCCCCTCCCCCATTTTGAGGTTAAATAGTTTCTTATAATAAAATCAAGCATTATGGATTGGTAGAAAACAGTCTATTAACCAGTAAACGATTGAGATTAACTGCTACATAACACATAACAGTATAACAAGTATTGTGTTCCCATTCCATTCCATTCATTATTGTGAGAAAGACTATAAGGAAGAGCTGATAGATGGACATAAGTTAGGTTCGTTATAATTGATTGAAAAATACCAGGATACACGTAAGAGTGAGACATGTCATGTCTGTCTCAGACATATTTGTATGTCATCATCAACGGCTTTATATAGATATGATATAGCTTCATAGATCATAGATTACTGGTTTACTTAGTCAAGAAAGGAAATAGAAAACTAGACTAATGGTATTGTATAACTATATATATATATATAGATTGAAGACAATCCTATTATACTCAATGATAAATGAAGTTATCAAACCCAAAGAAAAACAACCCAGCGTAGACCTCATTGATAACAATCAAGAAAACCAAAAAACCAAAAACTAAAATCAAAACTAAAACTAAAACTAAAATGTAAAAACAAAGAACAAATTTTCTCTTCAATAAACAAACGAACAACAAATGATAGGCCGTGAAAAATTAATCACTATTGAAACCGCAATATAAAAATCTAACAAGAAAAACACTTAACAATAATTCATAAATGTTTGGGTGATATAATGAGAAAAAAAAAAATCTAAACAAAACGAACAAGAGGAACATTCATCGTTGTTGAACCAGAACAAATGCCTGAAAAACAATAATTTGCTACTAATTAACTCATTTCTTGAAATTTCTAGCAAATCCATTCAGTACACTTTCAATGTATTCAGCTCCTGATAAATATAATCTATTAGCAGTAGTAGAAATATCATCACTATAATGTTTAAAATTGAATAAGCCTAAAGTAGACATTCTTGGTTTCAAAAAATGTAAATTGCTATTGTGTTCAATTGAAAAATTCACAATAAAACTCAACAATCCAATACCAAGTGATAACTTGACTACTAATGAAAGATTCTTGTTACGAATTGTTAACCAATTGAGTCTAGATTTTTTTGAACCAGACGACGACGATTTCTTGTGAAGTTTCTTCTTAGGTGTCTTTAGCAATTCTTTTTGCTCTTGTTCTTTTCTCTTGGCCAAGAGACGTGCAGCCAATTCAGCTTTCTCTTTAGCAATCTTTTGGTTTTGTTCTTGTATCTGTAGTGCTAAAATACCAGTACTAGCCTTCGAATTCTTTAAAACTGAATACTTAGAAATGTCATTCGTGGATTTTAAATTTTGAGTTGAATAGGCATTCAAATATTTCAGACTTAATTGTAAGATATTGAAAATTTCCAAATTTGAATCAATTGAATTAATGGAGTTTAAATTGTTGTTAATCAAATTATTCAAAATAATGTGAATAAAATCTTTATTATAAAATTCACCTTCAAACATGCTTTTGTCGTCAATCAATGTATCATCACTGGAGAATGACTTTCCTGAGAGTTCATCTAAATCATTTAATATATCGTCTTTATAATAAACAAGAATAGACACATAGACATAAATAACTAAACTTGGATCATTGTGAACTAATATGAAATCCCAAACAAGACACAAGTCGTCAAACTTACTTAAGTCATGGGCAAATAAAGAAATAATTGAACTCAACGCATACAACGGCTGGATTGATCCAATGATTTTATAAAACGTGGGATCAATGTTAGACAATAGTTCAGGTATCAAATTCAACTGTTTCACAGTGGACTCGATATCGGGTAACATGTGATCTCTCAAGTAACTCATCGTTAACTTGCTTAAAAATTTAAACGCTAATTCATCGTCATCAAACACTAGGACAACAATCGTAGCTATATCATGATAACCTTGATAGTAATTTAATTCAGGAATTGTCCGGAGCATTCTAACAATCAGATCATTTAGTCTAGTTCTCAAACGTTTTAATTCATCAGCATCGATACTAGTTAAGAAATAAATGAATGCTCTATCCACATCTTTTAAAACCTGGTCCTCATCTTTATGTTTCGACAGATCTTTCCAATTTAAAGTTTCTAAGATGGTCTGGGAATTATTGGCATTGTTATTGAGTACGTCTATTTCGAATGAATTTTTGTCTTTCAAAGGGTCCTCTAATGTGTTATCTAGTTCATATTTGGTTGACGTTGACTCTGGTTCTTCCACCTCGTCTATAGGTTGGACATTTTTTGTTTGTTCGTCTTCCTCCTCGTTTTCTTCTTCTTCTTCTTCTTTTTCTTCAAACAATCCGATCAACTCTGGCCAAACCTTAGCTCTTAATTCTTTGTTAATTAATCCGTTTCTAGTAGTGGAAAGCAACTTCAACAGTTTCAAGTCTTTGAAAACCAAAGCCGTTTCTAAGCTTTTAATTTTCAAACTCAAGTTCTCTTTGGAAAGAGGTAATTCGTTAAATATTGATTTGCCAACATCTCCGAGTTCCATCTCGATCCATTCAGGCTGGGCAGTTGATAACGATGAAGATGATGCCAAACATGTAGATACCGAAAGGTTCGTCGTACTGACGGGAACACGCTTTGTGGTTGTTGTTGTAGACATACTGGGTGATGTCTTTATTGTTTCAGTAGAAGCAGTTAATAGTGGCTCATATATTGACGTCATAGATAATGTACCCGTATTTGATTGGTTAGATAGCCGATTGATCAGTTCAGTTTATAAACAGGGTTACGGAAAGATGGGCACTTAAAGAAAATGAAAACTGTAAGTGCATCAGTAAATGTATGATATACTGAAATATATATGAATCTGGAAAGGGCCTCTTCTATAACAAATGGAACCTAATTGATAATCTTATTCATTCAAGATATGAAAATACGGGGTAAGAATTAAAACACACACAATATTATACCGAGAGACAGAAACTTGTCCATATAATTATCCCAAAAGCAAACCGCTGCTTTTTAAACTATCTTCTATGAATGAATTAGCGTGAAACACAACAGAGACTGGTACATAAAAAGTCGGTTGGACAGTCTGGTGATCTTTAAACAAAAAACAAAAACAGACAATCTTGTAATTAATTTTGAGGTGAAGCAATTTTACTTCGCAGAAACTGAGTAGGGCTGTGCAAAAGGTGTTTTTTTTTGTGGCGATGAGGTTTTTTTTAGTTGAAACAAAGAGGTTTGTTAGTTAATCAGAAGAAGAAACGGAGTGGTCTGTGTTGACAGGAGAGACGAAAGAAGCGTTGGACTGGCTATATTGCATATTTCTTGTGACTGCTAATCACGATGACACAAAAATCAACCAAGAGAGATTTCAAACTGGGACCCAGAATCGGTGGAGGTCGATTCAGTGATGTCTACAAGACAAGCCATGATGTCAAATTTGGATCCCAAGAGTTGGCGATCAAGGTAACAGAGCCCGATGACGATAGACCTCCACATAACAGCCGAAACGAATTAAAGATTTTGAAACAGCTACTCACTGCATCTTCTGGAGTACGAGGATCAGAGAATGTGGTCCAATTGTTGGATTATTTTCAAGATTCGATGGAAATAGGGCTCGTGTTTCCATTGTATCAGCATGATCTATTATCTTTTATGAAGCACCACTCTAAGACAAGATCAGTGTTTAATCCAGACGGGACGATCAGTAGAATTCTGCAAAACAAACTAGACGCCACACAAATAACAGAAATTTTTACAGGATTGTTAAAAGGGTTGGATTTCATCCACTCTCAAGGTGTCATTCATAGAGATATCAATCCAAATAATATAATGTTCCAATCTTTGGACGAATTCAGTAACCCGATAATAATAGATTTTGGAATCAGTTATGTCTTGCCTAACAACAATGGACTTGAGGACCCACTTGCGAAAATTACCGATATAGCAACTGGTTATTATAAAGCTCCCGAGTTATTAATGTCTGTGAGAAGTTATACCAACAAAGTTGACATTTGGTCCGCTGGAGTGATCCTTATGTTATTAGCTAGTGAGACTAGTGCAAAGCCTCCGTTCAGTGATGAAGCAGAGTTGAGTGACTTGGCATTAATTACATCTCTTTTTGATACTCTTGGATCTCCACCTAAAGACTGGGAAGAAGTTAAACATTCAAGATCTTTCAATGCTATGAATCCTAATTTCTTTCATAAAGATCCTCAACCGATAACATCTTTATTGCCACGTTTAGATCCGAATTCTGCTATTGTTGACACTTTCAAAAAGATGATGGTTTATGAAAGTTGTAACCGGTTGAGTGCTTCTGATTCATTGAGTCTGCTTTCTTCGCCTAAATGAAACCACTCAAACAATTGATTAATATTTGCATTAAAAGAAAAATCTTGCCTCACGTATTAACTAAATATATAACTATAAACAAGTAGAAAATACAGAAGGTATATTATTACCCAAAAAAAATAACAAAAAAAATCTTTTACCTAGACAATTCAATCAATTGTTTCTCACAACTTAAGATATTCTTGGTACTGGAATCGATTTTATTAGCAAGATATTGTAATCTTTCCTTGAACAACTTATAATCTTCGATCCCTCTAAACTTGACTAATTCATCTTCCAATCCACGTATTTTATTTGATTCAAACTTAATCATCTCACTCAAATAGTCAGACTCTAAAGATGTATAGGTTCTTTTGTCACTCACCATTTTCTCAAAGGCTAACCTGTATAAAGGTTTAGCAGGCATAATCTCCTTAACTAAACCATTGAGCCTTCTAATGGTAATCAACTCAGAATTCTCCATAGCTTGTAAAATTTTGAAAGTGTTAGCTTTGAATAACGGTAACATAAAGATATCCTTATAACTCAAACAGTCTCTCTCCGCTAATAGTTTGATTATACACCATGCTTGTGAAGCAGTATAACCTGGGTCACCAATATTAATACCTGAACCAGGCGCGGAAGCTTCAGAGACGAATACTTGACTTAATTGTTCAATAGATTGCGTCACAATCCCGTCTAATGCTTCACTTGGCGACTCACCACTCTTGATTCTTCTTGTAAACATTTGCAAATCTAGCATACGACCACCAAAAGGTCTAATAGAGTTAAATAACTCTGATCTTAGTTTCTCATCTTGCAATAAAGGTATTGTATCTCTATCTGATTCTAATTGGCGAACTACATAATCTTCCGCTGACGTCTCTGACGCATCAGAGAGTATTGATCTCTTGAACGGTGGACTAGGTAAAGACCTGGACAATGTTTGCAAAGACCCAACATCATCGGTAATGAATATCACATGGGCAACGTTCAGAGAAACAAGATTAGCTGCCCATTCTGCTAGCTCTTGATATATGAAACTATTTGCATGTGATGATTTCTTGGATGCTTGAAATCTATCAATAACAATAATTGGCTTCTCTTGTGGATTTTGTTGTAAAAAATCTTCCTCCTTTAAGACAGCTGCGTGTTGTGGACTGTTAGCTAAATGATGATGATATTTCGTCAAAGATATATCTCTCACTACAGTAGCTGCCAGTGTTAACATGTTTCTAACTTGAGTTTCTTTAGATTCATTAATACCAGATTTTTGTCCTGTTAAACCTTGCACTGTTAGATCAATGAATGATGATAATGTGCTGAACCATGGAAAGACAGGGAAATAACCAATCTCATCAGAAAAACTCTTTATCAGTTGTTCATCTTTTCTTGCTTTGATTAAATTATCACAGTCAATGTATAAACATCTGTCTCTGTTTTCCAAAACATGATCTTGGATCATACTTCTCTTACCCGATCCTTTTGGACCTTGTACGACGATAAATGAATTGACATTTTCTTCGATCCAAAGTTTAATCTCTTTAACTTTATCTTCACGTTCATTCCAGAGACCTGCAATTGAGCTATACTCAGAGTCTGTAGAAGATGACAACGATAACAAACTAGTCATTTTCTGTCTGGTTGAAGCAAAAGCTTTTGTGAATTCTTGGTAATAGTAATTATTATGAAGAGAATAGGTGGATGTGATTTTCTCTTGAATGAAGAAGTATCTAATTGGATCAAAGATTAAAACTGCAAACCCGGCAACAGCTGCAATAATCAAAGGAATAGCTATTCTAGAATGATTACTAACAAAATCATTAATCAGATTAACTTTGATAATGGTATCATATTGAATATGAATGGTAGTAGCACCATTCCCAACAGTCAATCCATTAAGACATTGTCTTGCAGCGATGGCAGATCTAATTGATCTGAACACCAATTTAGCAGATCTTGGGACTTCCTTAGTATCAGGCGGAGGTGGAATAATATCACTAATAATACCATATCTTCTAAATAAAAGATACATACTCTCTTGAGATAGGTCAGGGCCATCGAATGTGATTTTCAATCTGAGACTAGGATATCTTCTTAGATCTTCAATCCATGGTGTACCTTTCACAGCAAAACACCTAGGATGGAATAAGTAATTTATGAACCCATTGCCAAGGTGAGTATGAACGTTTTGAATGACTTGCTTGTTAAAATCTTGTACCTCCATTCCATCAGGAACTTTAAATTTAACGAACGCACCCCCATCTCTTTTCACAAGCTTAAAACTTGTAATTTCCAAATGTAACTTTTTCAATTCATTTTGAGATAAGGAGATCACTTTCTCCTTCAATGATTTTTCTTTCAAATCATAAAACAAAGGAGCTAGTAGATTCTTGAAATCGTATTTGTTAGCTTTGTAAGGAACCATATGATCGAAAAACAGTAATGATTCCCTATTTTCTTTCAAGATAACACCAGTATTGCTAACATCATCGTCTTCACCTGATGCTGATTCTTTTAATATTGCTTCTTCAGAGATGAATCTAATAGACAATGGATTGTTTAGTATGGTGTTCATGTGGGGTGATTGAGATAATTCGCCATTGTGAGAGAACAGCAGCTTCCTTCTAGTTGAAGCAAGCACATTGGGTCTCAACATGCAATGGAGAAGCTTCATTGTCCTGTTTATATTATATGTGAATATGTGGCCCCACTGTCCTTTATTGAGTCGACCAACCCACCAGCTAAGCAAAAGATAATATAGTAACAACAAAGGCTGTTAAAGATGAATGGCAGAAGAGGTGCAAATTAAGACATACATCAAGGCAGTGGAATTCTCTTTAAATGAACATGTTCTTATTCTGGCAGATCTTGGGCAGTAAAAACACAGCCTTGTTTCTTTGACCGCGTTTTGTTTTGGGGATTGTATTTCACAGCTGATGGGTGCTTCAAGTTCGTTTGAAGGTTTAGGCGACGTCTTGTCGGGCCGGTGTCTAAAGTAGCACAAAAGCTTACAACGCAAGAATTTCATTATAACGACAGCCATCATGTCAACAGGTCCAACGACTCCTTTGAACGGGCCCCAATCACAAGATTCACAACTGCAACAACAGAAAACGACTTCCGAACAACCGCAACCACATGAAGCAACCCCACATCAGCTGCTACCACAACAGCAACAGCAACAGCAGCAACCTGAGCTCAATCTGTTTGATAAACTACGAGATGCATACATTTCTGAACTAATGGTGCTGATGGATGACGTCACAAGCTTGTTGTCGGATCTAGATCGCAATTTTGAGAACGCTGTTGCTATAAGTAAAGATTTTTCGAATGTCCAAAACATATGGAGTGCTTTCTATAACCCTTTGCAAGCAGAAGAGCCTTATCTGGTGAACAATTCTATCCAGGTGGGAAATTCTGCACTGCCAGAAGATTCTTCTGCACCTGGTGGTGGTGGTGGTGCTAGTGAACGTGCAACTGTGAGTATAAATGTAAACGCAAATAACAATGCGAACGATTATCCTAATAATAATAATGATGATGGTGATGATGATGATGGTAAAGTGGATTTAGAGAATCAACAATTGAAAGTGGTACCTACGATAGATACGGATGAGAATAATACAGAGACTGTGGGTGGTAGTGTCTCTGGGACAAGTTTCCAATTTGAAGGACGAATGAGTAATATTCATACTGGCTGAAGGATCTCCCTTCTGTGGGGGTGATGGTGGTGGAGGTGTTGGTGGAGTCAGGTTCAAAGATCAAGTATGATTTTCTCCCATGTCACTGATTTATGAGATTACTGAATGGTATAGCAATTCAGTCGGATTATGCAAAATACTTTTAACTCTCAATAAAAGAGAAAGTAATGTTACGAATTTAAAGCTTAACTAGAAACAGAAAAAACACATACAATAATTAATGCCAAACTATATATTATAGGTAAATAGAGATCTGATTTACAAAAACAAAACGACTAAGAAGTTTGTTGAAGGATCTACCTAATATTGATTAGCACCACTAATAATAACATCATTAATTTTCAAGATCATTCTAGTCAATTGAGTTGCCAATAACAATTGCTGTCTCTTACCGATCAAAGTCTCGATAACGAACAACTGTTTCATATCGTTATTATTATTGCCTAAACAATCAACACCTAAATGTGAATTGTTTTCATTGACATGTTGAGCTTTCAAATGGGTCAACGTTTCAATTGGATTCAAACCAGAATTTTCAGCTAATGACATTGGAATCACATCTAAAGCTTGAGAGAAAGCTCTGAATGCATATTGATCAATACCTTTCTGTTTATCTGCTTCTTGCATAACCTTCAAAGAACATGAAATCTCAGCAGATCCACCTCCATAAACAATTCTATTATCTTTGATCAAATTACGGACAACACATAGAGAGTCATGTAATGCTCTAATTGATTCATCAACTATCATCTTATTAGAACCACGGATTAATGCTGTAACTGAGCGAGGATTAGCAGGGTTTTCAAATACTAGCATTCTGTCTCTTGTGGTACCAAATTCGATTTCTGTAACTTTGCCACAGTGTCCTAGCTTAGAACTATTTAAATCTTCAAATCTTGGAACAATCTTACCGTTTGTGGCAATTGCGATGGTTTCAATTTCAGAACCTCCAACCCATCTGACTGCAGGTAAATCATTTGATAATAATAAATGATTAGCTTCATCATCAAAACCCCACTGACAAATAACTAAATTAGCACCAGAATCTTTCACGAGTTTTATCATTTCAGTAAATTTATTCTCTTCATAAGCTTGTAAATTCTTAAACTCTTCCACTGTGGAAACTTCTAACTTATGTTTAGTTTTAGGTTTTGGAGGTTCAAATGGACAAGTTAAAATTGCAATCTTAGCATCTTCAATTGATTTGGGCATTTGAGGATGAGAGAAATCTTTATCAATAACGACACCTTTTATAATCTTAGAGTCTGATAATGACCCACCTAACTTACCTTCAACTTTAATCAATTCAAAATCAACATCTTTTCTTTCTAAATCGGCAACATTTAAAACAGTCTCCACGGCCATCTTGGCGAATTGATCATGACATTTAGAAACAATCTTAGAACCCAATGAAGTTTTAGCAGCTTTAAATAAATCAGAGCCAGGTAGTAAATTTTGATCGAAATCACTAGTGTCTATTGAAATCTGATCTGCAATTTCATCTATATTAGCCACTGCAATTTTACAAGCTTTATCAAAACCATGAGCAATCTTAATCGGATGAATACCTTTCTCAATCAATTCTAAAGCTTGATCTAACAAAGCACCAGCCAAGACAACAACACCAGTGGTACCATCTCCAATTTCATCATCTTGTGATTTGGACAATTCAACTAATAATTTAGCAATTTCACTACTTAATTCCATTTGAGTCAAGATAGTAGCACCATCATTAGTAATATTAATTTCACCATCGGGAGAGATTAGAATCTTGTCTAGCCCTCTTGGACCCAGAGAAGTTCTCAAAATGGAAGAGACTTGTCTTGCAGCTAAGATATGGGACTTGACAGCTTCTATACCATGAGATCTTTTCTTGGAGCCTTGATCTCTAACTATAATGAAAGGTCTTCCCATCTCATCTTGTGCCACTATGGCGTTGGACATGTCTGGCATTTCCATCATTTGTTGTTGTTGAGCTGCCATTGTGGAAGTATAAGAAGTTTATGTGCGTAAGACTTAAAGGGGGTATTGGATGGGCAGGTTATGATGGCACAATACAAGATACATATGCATACATACATACATATATAACTGTAATCACGTTCTTTAATACCACCACCCATCACCATCTTCTTGAATCATCACCGTCTCTTCTCTTCAAAGACGCGAGGAGAGAAAAGAAGTTTTTCAATTGGTGTCAGGATGTTATTCCACAGAAATATTTGGGTAGTGTACCAACCGATCTATTTTCTGTTAATTTTTTTTTCAGTTTTCCATGCCTCGTTTTGTGTTGTAGTTGCAGTAGTAGATCTGAAGGTCAATTTGGTTGGATTACTCGAGATCTACTTATTACCTGGTACACAAACAGATAGTTACTGGAGCTAGTATGTTTGCTGTGTTCTTGATCATTTAACCTGTCATGTCCGTCGTTGGTTCTTTGATTTTCTGCACAGATTGTGGTAACTTACTAGACTCTATAACAAACAAACCAGCAATAAATTGTCAATTATGTCAAAAAGAATACGAAACTAAAAATTTTGCAAACCTGAAAGTGACGACACAGACAGCTCAAGATGCATTCCCATCAATTTTAAAATCTAAAAAATCACTGGTTAAGACTTCCTTAAAGACAAGTGAAGTAGAAGATGGTGCCACGATCAAAGAAAAATGTCCTCAGTGTGGTAATGATGAAATGCAATATCATACTTTACAATTAAGATCTGCTGATGAAGGAGCTACCGTTTTTTATACTTGTACTTCTTGTGGTTATAGATTTAGAACTAATAATTGAATCCTCTTGCTCAACTTCATTAATAGTATTCATATCACGCTTCCCCTCTCCCCTGTTTACTTTAGTTTCTTTATATGCTTTTAAATCGTTTCTCTTTTCCAATTCTCATTTTGTGCTTTTATATCATTCATTCAGCTTGCGTGTACGTTTATCTAAGCTTCTATACAATATAAATCATCCTGTTTCATATCTGCATTATTTTTATGCATAGTAAATGTGGAATAGACACTAAAATTAAAATCATAAACATTAAAAAAGATTAAAAAAGAAACTTTAAAACACAATTATACTACTGAAAATCGCAGAAAAAGCCTGGAAAAAGCCTGGTAAAGAAAAAAAATATTAAATACGTTCCAATGCCATTGTACGTTTACCAATAAGAAACAAAAAAAAAGACACACACACACACACACACACAAAAGTCATCCCCAGATTTAAATAGCTGCATATTCAACTTCATTTGAATTTTCATATTCATACATGTCTAAGGCAACAATAGCACTTTCTCTAACAACATCATCTTTATCGTTCAAATACCCTTTCAAAATCGGTAAAACTTCATCCGTCGCAATGGAGCCTAAAGCCTCGGCAGCCTCGTGTCTAACCATACCTGCTTCTTCAGTTCTTCCCAACACTTCAATTAAAGAAGGGACTGTGACAGGGTTGCATAACTGACCAAACACATAAGCAATTTCATGCTTAAATAATGCGGAAGGATCATCAAACCCAGAAGCTAGTGCTAGACATGCTTCGTCAGAGCCTATGTCTCGTAGTCTAAACATAGCCCTGTATCGTTCAAACAATGGTTTCTCTTGATCGTTCAAGATTTGTTTTAATTTCTCGATTTTTTCACCTTGCTTGTTATCTAAAGGTAAAGGTGGAGCAGGGTCTATTGATGAGTATAACGATGTTTGTAAGTTTTCTGTCTTAGAGCTAGCTGAATTTTCCCAGTTGATTCTTTCAATTGCTAACTCACAAGTTTGTCTAATTTCAATCATTTCGTTAGGATCACTGAAATATTTTTTCAATAATTCTAGTGATTCTTTATCGCCTAATGCGCCTAAGGCTTCGGCTGCTTCATGTCTAACCATCACTTGCTGGTCATTATTGGTCAAGACATCTCTAAGTATTGGAGCAGCATCCAAATTTTTAGTTTGACCCAAGACGTAGGCAACTTCATGTTTCAATAATTCGGACTCATCTTGAAAACATTCTCCAATGTATTGTAACGCTAATTTAGCATCTTCTGGCTTTTGTTCAAATTCTTCACCGATGGATTTAAGATAAAATAAGGCTCTAAATCTATGTGCTAGTTTGACATCGCCAGATCTGTTAATCAGGACGTCTCTTAGTGTGTGGAGACTGGTTTTTTCATTAAAATCGTCAGATGCAGCTTCTGGCATAGTTATCTATTATGTGGCGGTATATCTATTTATTTATAGAGTAAATAAACGTAGCAGGTGGAAAAAAGATACAAATAATAGTTAAATTATAGACAGACAAAAAAAAACACCCGTGAAAAATTTCTTAAAAAAATTACCAGAAATGAGAAAGTTTTGACGTTTTTTTGGATGGCAAACAAACTCAAAACAAAACAAAGAAGTGATAAGAGAAACGTTTCTGCTGGTGGTGGTGGTGTCGTTTTTAATGTCGCATACTTAGACACAGATATATAGTCACAGATCTACTTTATTAATAACCATGTCGTTCCATTCACTTCCTGGCGTCAATCCAATCGATACGCTCAACCAATTGACAAACTCAAATCTACTTATACCTCTGATCTCCATCGGTAACATTTCTCAACTTTCCATTGACTTACTGATTCATAACTTGCCCGATATGGAACTAGTTGGTAGATTGGACGATTTGTACTTATATCCTTTTGCTTCTCCCACTGATTACACAGTCGATTCTTCTAAAGAAGACACAGGTACCCAGATTTCCTCGGCTTTAGAGATTTATTACAGTAAATCTACTAATTTAACTCTATTACAACAAAGGTCGCCAATATTGCCTGGTTTCACTGTTCCATTTCTGAATAACTTGATTAAACCTTTTATTCAGGTAGCTCAATTTGCTAAGATTTTAATTTTACAAAGTAATGATCAAGGTTTGAAAATTGATAAATTTTCTGAAAACAAGTTTCAAATTTGGTATAATGATATAAGCAAGAATTTCGAACTGCTAGAAATCAATGAAAAGGAGTCAATTGGTCTTGTGAATACATCTGAAGAGATATCTAATGTTGGTAGTTACCTAGTTGATATCTTAACTAATGGGGAAAAAAAAAAGGAAGAACAAGAAGAACAAGAAGAACAAAGTGAGACTTCATCCCAAGCAATGAGTAGTACGACTAGTTTAAATCAACATTCGATCAATTTGTCTGAAACTAAAAATGTCGTTAGTATTGAGTCGTCAGCAACAACACCAGAATTGATAATATTGTCCATATTCGTTTACGAGGGAGACAACTCCAACGATGCCGAATTGTTGGCCAATAAAGTGCTTGAACTGTACAAGATTAGTAAAATAGACAATTGGTTGAAACCAAAGTCGTGGACCGGTGTCTATGGGGATAAGAGCATACCTTCTGGTCTGGAATATGGGTTATATACCTAGATATGAGCATTGTTCTATTCTATTCTATTATGTTCTATTCATGATCATGAATACTTTTTATATGTTTTATCCTCTTTTCTCATAATAGAGTCGCCTACTGTTCCATTAAAATGTTGTGTTTTTCTTTTTATATCTTGTAACCCTCAACTAGTGTTATTGATGAATGTTCTGGTACCATGAAAGATGAAAAGGGTGTCATATTTAAAGTAGCATAATTAACCGCCAGACTTTTCATTTTTGGTCGAATTTCCCAAGAAGGTCCAAGGGATTTATTATCTGTTAAACCTACACACTACAATACGTTTTTGCTTCTTGTTTATCAAGACAGTACCTTAGCAATAACCATAAGAGTTTAGGCATATACTTTAGTAATCTTTTAAGGGTGACTGTTATTTGAAGGAGATCAAAAGTGCTGGCAGTGTAGGGAAAAAAATGGTATCACATAATCAAGAACCGGATTTATTGTGAAGGATGTTTTGGTTTGTTTGACTATTGTTTGACTATTTTACAGCCATATATATATATGGAAAGCTTTGGTCAATACAATCAGAATAAGGTGCAAATATCTTCTCGAATGCTGAATTGAAGTAATGTCTCAAGGGCTTGATTGATATGTTTACTGCGAGGTTGAAAACTGAACTCAGAAGTGGACTTTTGTTGGCGTTGGCCATGAAAACGTGGACTATTGCACTCTTCTTTGACGTGTGATATTGATAGTTCGGTCTCACTTTTCCAACTTGTTCGTCAAGACGGTGAGAAACTCAATGTTGCTTTTTATTATAAGATATTCAAGGATCTTCTTTCTGCCGAGAGAGAAGCCGAAGCCCATTTACTTTTCCAGTATTTCGTGAAGGACCATCCCCATTTTGCGTACAACGATGAAACATCTAAGCCGGCTCTGTTGTTCAGAAATGTCGGTTGGAAGCCTGCACGTTTTGTGTTCAAAGAAAGCCAAGTCTAAGACACCTGTTTCCTTTTCTTTGTCTTGAAAGTTCCATTTGCGTTCATCGTCGGTAAGCGTCAAGAAAAAGCTCTCCTCATTTTGTTGCCGAATCACGCTGTCAGATTCATTCAAGAATTTGAGTATTAAAAATGGGAGAAACGAAATAATTAGAACAAAGTTGACTACTTTTGTTACTTTATAAGAGTAAAATTATATATTAATAGAGGAGATGAAAAATCGACCCCAGTAGACGCGGGTGGAAACAGACTCTCGTCGATCGACTTTTGTTTGCTGGCAATCGAATTTCGGTTTCAATTTCAATGTCAATTTCAATTTCAGATTCTTTGAATCGAATCGAAGCTGGAGGATCATTGTTGAAGAACATTGATCCATCAATACAGTCGTCATCGGCTTGTTTTGTTATCTAATTTATTTGCAGATACACTATAGCTCTCGCCCATATTCACGTATACTTATAGACTAACAGTCAAATCACACTCTTTTACGCTTCAGTTTTGCATTGAATTTTCATTGTTATAATCGTTCAGCAATAGGCAACTTGCACCCCTGAAGTATCATTTTTCTACTCGGACCTCATTTTATCTCCAAACAACATTGCTCGAATAGTTTTGTATTGCATTATGGAGTCGTTAGCTAGTTCAAGTCATGATGGTAATTTAATTACAAAGCTCTTATCGGAAGCAGCAGCTGAAGCTGAAAAGGCTAAAAAGGTCAAGGCAAAGACAAGTGGAAATGAAGATGAACTTACGAGAGGTCAATTTTTTGTGCAAAAACTCGGTACTAATACGTTGGCTGATTATGATAATGGACTTGAAACTGATAAGAAAAATTCCGAATTGGACACTGGTCTGCTTTTGAAAACTCCATCAATACCAAAAGCTCGTGTTTATAACCCTCAGTTTTTATTTATGTTGCAAGAATCTCCATTATGTTCGGATATTTCACATTTATCATTGCCTGATGATGAATTTTGGAGAATGGGTGTTAAGCATTTGCCACCTTTACATAGCAGACCTAATAACTCTTCAAGATCAACTTTCAGCGGTAGTAATAATGTCAATGGTAATGGAAATGTTAATCAAAGAAACAGAAAGGAAAGAAGGAAGTCAACCGCAAATTCCAATATCAAAGAATCAAACAGCAACAAGAGAGAGTCCAAGACGCAAAATAGGAAATCGAATTCAGGTAAAAATTCAAAATTCAACGGTTTTCAAGAAGAGTCAGGTAAGGGCCGTTATAATGAAGATGAAGAGAATGATGAGACTCCTAAATGGATGTTGGAGAATGATCAACCGACAGGTAACTCTATTCAAGATTTCGAAAAATGGCGATTGAAAATGAGAATCGAAACATTTAAAAGAAATGGTGAAGTGGTTCCATTGAATGATTTGAAACAATATGAATATCTATGTGGGTTATCTGAATCAACTCAACAAACCCCTATTGAAGAGACTGAATCCCCCAAGTTGTTGAAACAAGATATTCCAATTAGCCATCAACCTTCTTTTGATACGTTATCGTCAGGTGTGATCTCCGATATTGGTGAATCTAAAGGGGCGTCCAGATTCTCTAACTTTTTCACCGTTTCATCTCCAGAACAACCTGTTATTTCGCAGCCAAATAAGGACAATGTTGGCTCTTCTAAATTAATGTCTCTGTTAGGTAATTCGGATCCTGTTTCTTCATCGTCTGCCTCTTCTTCTTCTCCTCCTTTTCAACAACAGCAGCAGCATTCTGCTCAAATTGCCAATCAAGGCTCAAATTCTTCAATATTACCATTAGTTTCTCAACAACAATCTACTCAGAAGGTGAAAGGCTCGGCTAATGAGGATTTCTTCTACTCATTACTTACCAAATCTCAACCGGATGGCATACCTCCAGGATCTACTCCTAACTCAAATAAAAATCAATTAGCTACACTAGTAGGTAATGCTCCTCCAAACCACCACCAACGACAACAACAACAACAACAACACGGCCTAGAAAAGCCTTCACAACAAAGCCCTCAACAGACTCAACAGACTCAACAGTCAAAACCTCAACTTCCATTACCTCAACTCCCATTTCCTCAACTCCCATTATCTCCATATTTACATCCAGACGGGAGGGCTCCTTCTCCTCAGCCATTCAATCCTCAAATGCAAGCTGCATTTTGGCGAAAGGTTAAGGAACTTCAACAACTCAAAGCACTTGAACAACAACAAGGTAATTTCTTTCCTCATACTCCACCTCCTCTTTTGAGTAATCAACCTGGTCAACAGAACCAGCCACCTCAACAAATACAACAGCTAGGAGGAAAACCACCGAATGGAGGTTCTCAACCACAACAACCACAAAGAAGCCAAGAATCATTGCACCCATTTCCACCTCAACAGCAACAACGAGGATTTGGTGCTCCCCCAGGTGCTCCCCCAGGTGCACCAACTCAAATGATCCCTGGTGCCCCTCTCCCACACCACATGATGATGCCTCCGGGATATCTACCCCCAAGTGTAGGTCAACAGCTACCTCATCAAGGGCAGTTTCCTCCTGGTATGAACCACCCTCCTCATATGAATATGGGTGTTCCTCTTCCTCCTCCTTCGGTCTTTTTCAATCAATTCCAGCAGCAGCAGCAGCAACAACAACAACAACAACAACAACAACAACAACAACAACGTAGCCAAAATGGAGCCTCTGATGGAGGACAACTAGAGCAAGGTCAACCAAGCCGTTAAGTGTTTGTGCGATGCGTATGGTTATAGAAAGCGATATAACAGTTTCAAAATACTATTTATTCTGCTGTGGTTTACATGGTAGGTTCCACTATTTTGTTTTCTCATTATTTTCTTATAGTTTCTTTTTTTTTTTGTGTATTTTCTCCTTCTCTTTTCTCCCTATTTGCCATGGCATAATTTTTTGTTTTTTGTGTTTTTTTTATTGTTCAAAATTCATGAATTTTGCTGTATATACTTTTCGACTATTGATGTTAGATACCAAATGGCCTTTCTCATTTCTTTTTTACTATTTGTAAAATACTACAAACATAGGTGAGTTACACTAATAATTCAAAACAAATTTTAAAGAAAAATGAAACCATATTTCTCAGCCTATTCTATAAATACAAAAAAAAATTCATAAAACTTTGGAAATTTGAAGTATGCAATTCAAAATCTGAATAGATTCTTCACAACCGCTACTTAGTTTAAAATCTGTATCGAACAAGATCTTTGATATTTTGTTTTTTTGTAAATTGTCCAATCCTAAAGACAAATCAACATCATCCACTCCAGCATCTCCAGAACTGCCACCAGCACCCAGTAGTAATCTATCATGTAATGAATTTATTATCAATGTTGCGTTATACCCTTTTTTAAAAATTTCAAAATCTAAGAACTGTAAAATTGAATCCAACTGTTTAGATTGTACCACATTCAATAGATCAGATAGTTTCGAGACTGGTAGATATCCAAACAATTCTCTGATTTGATCTCTTGTAGTAATCGTGCCTTCATTATGATCGTTTTCTTCTGCTTCATCGTCATCAATTTCGTTCATTATAATATCGTCATCTACGTTCTTATTGTTGTTTGTTAGCAGTTTATTTAGACTTTGTAAGAAATTGATAGCTTTTCTTAAATCACCATCACTTATCTTCAAAATTTCAGCTAACACTTCATCTTGATTACCAATTTTAACTTTCTCTGCATTACAGATGTATTTCAACCTTCCTAATGAATTCTTAGAGTCTAAACTTTTAAATCTAAATTTAGAACATCTTGAAGCTAAAGGATCGATAATTCTTGTGATGTAATTACAAATCAAACAGAATCTGGTAATACTCGAGTAAGTCTCCATTGTCCTTCTCAATGAAGACTGAGCATCTGAGGTCATCGAATCAGCTTCATCTAGAATAATCAATTTATAAGGAGGACAAGGGTAATTCTTCAAGTCTTCAGCAGTCGGATTAGATATCGACAGTCTTGCAAAATTCTTAACTTTTTCACGAACGATGGAAATACCTCTTTCATCAGAGGCATTCAATTCCAACACTCTAGATTTGAAAAGAGTAGGTCCGTATAACTCCTTAGCCATGGCCAAGATTGTAGAGGTCTTTCCTGTTCCAGGCGGTCCATAGAATAACATGTGTGGTAAATTAGATGTCTCCAGGTTCTTCTTCAACACATGAACCGTGTTCGATTGAGATGAAACTTCATCTAAGTTCTTAGGACGGCTGTTTTTTCCAACAATTAATATTATTTACATTCTAAGTTAGTATGTAGAATCGTTAAGGGTGACAACTTAGTCAAGCAACAGTCAATCAATTGTGATTCTATTTGGATAATACTTACTATTTTTCAACCCATGGCATTCTTTCGAGTCTTTCCTCCCTTGACTGAATGATAGATGGTTTAGGCTCACCATTTGTCTGTCTTCCCATCAATAATTGAGCTCCTGACATCGTGAAATTAGTACAGGATGTCCTGCTTTATAATCAACTATGTACTTTCGTATATATAATTGTGCAAGACGATGAACTACACAGAAAATTATATACATTTCCAAGAAGCATGAAATGATTTGGGGGAGTTTTAGAATCCAAAAAAAAAAAAAGCGTCTTTACGCGTCTTGACAAAGAGTCCAGAATCAAACGATGTAAAGTTCTAAAAGCCACTTCCTGAGAATAGCAATAGATGTTTAAGGAAGATAGATTAACTTCATATATACGTTCTTAAGAATATTTTACCTTGTATATGAAAGAAAATAAATATCCATTACTTATATAAAAAACATGCCAACAGAAATAATAGAGCCTCAAGGGACAGAAACTCCTATACATCAAACGAGCGCATCCGATGAAATACAACAGCAGCAACAAGAACAGGAACAAGTACCAGAAGAACAAGTACCAGAAGAACAAGAACCCGAAGAACAGACAGAAATAGTAGAGACAAGCCCGAATGCAAACGCTGCTACTTTGACGTTGCCTATTGCCAGAATTAAGAAAATACTTAAGCTTGATCCAGAGCACATATCATCTACAGAATCTGCAAATTATTTACTAGGAGCAGCAACTGAACTGTTCATCATGGATTTAACCGAAAAAGCAGTTTTCAACGCAAAGACAAACAAACGTAAGAAGATCATCTACTCAGATTTCAACCAAGTAGTGGGTTCTAATGATAATCTGCTATTTTTGAAAGATTTGGTTCCGAAGACTGTTCCTTTGAAACAATTACTAGCTACTAGGAAAGTCAAGTTGAATCCTGCCAATATTGAAGATGACGAAGTAGATGAGACTATTGGCGGGGACAGCACTACTGTGACTAATGGTGCTAATGATGATACTCTTGATGAGAATGAGCAAGTTGCTTCTATTGGGAGAGAAACTGCCAAACCTAAAAAAGGTGGTCAGCAAACGTTACCATTTTTCAAAAAAGTTCCTATTCAAACGACAAGTGATCCTGAAATTGTGGGAGGAGATGACGAAGTACCAGATGAAAATAATAATAATAATGCTGCCACTGGTGTGAGCTCAGAAGACGCTATAATGATTGGCTAGAGTTAGATGTGGTTGTCATGATTGTGTGTGGGTCTCTTCTTTCTAACCTCGTCACAGGTGATATTATGGTACAATTACAATTCTTTTTATTACAAGAAGAACAACTATTTTTTTTTTTTTGTTATTCTCTGGTTGGTATCTGTAATCGGCCGTATTCATGATTATTAAATTACACATCTATATACAAGAGTCTAAATGTATATAGTTTTTTTTTTAACCTCTTTCAAGGTTAGTGTCATTTCTTGGATATTCGACTTTACCCGTCTCTATGAATTCCTTAACTTTGTCGAACATCAACTTACCATCAGTAATACCAGTATAGCCTTTGAAAGTGTTTTTTGGTTTTGGAGTAGTCGAAGCGACCAATGGTTTTAAAACACAAGCTTGCAAGTTGGCAGGTGCCACAAACGTTCTAACTCTCTCATAGTTAATCGAATATTTACCATATAAATCCAGTTTACCAATACCCGATGATCTAGTACCTTTATAATAGTTCTTATTACCTTGTTTTGTGGATAAAGGTAATCTCTTGTTACCTGTTTTGGAGGTACCATAGAATAGCGTTCCGTCTTTGTATGGCTTCCATGGCCTACGCAAGTTTGCGGTGAGCGTTTGTTGGAAGTTTAAAATTTGTGTGGACTTCATAATGATGCTGAGCGATACTAGTGACTATCAGTAGAATGGAAAAACGATTCAGACAAGACAGACACACAAGACACACACTTATCCTATAGGTACCAACAGCTTCTTCTCACTTATCCGTCACTTCAATCAGCGCATTTTCGGCTCGTTGCGTTTGTTGCGAAAATTTTTGGCAGAGCGAGCGAGAAAAAAGTCGTGTGCTAAAGGCAAATAAATGGCTAAGCTCTACTCTTTAAATGATTTAAATGGCTACTGAAGAGAAGAAAAGAAGGACTGGTTGGTTGGTTGGTTGGTTTACTACTTATCACTACCACTTACCTTAGATAGGTGTTCTTGCACAATCTTCACCACCTTGGCAGCCGATCCCCAACTTGACTGGTATCCAGACCCTCCGTGTCCATAACAGTGGACAACAGTAGTCGACTCGCCACTTTTGGCCGACTCGTCATCTAGTTCTATTCTAAATCCGGCCTCCCTTCCTGGTCTTAACCCGACTTGAACCCTAACTATATCGAAATCGGGACTGTTACCTTTCGACTCGTCCACTAAATCAGGTAGATAATATTTGGCCTTGGCTAAGATTCTCTCAACTTGATCAGCTCTAGGTTCTTTACTGAAGTTGCCAACTTCGAAACATCCACCAATGACACAACCACCTTCTTTTCTAGGCATGACATACAATTGCTCTTGTGGGTGTTCCGGGTCATAGTACTTGACACTCTGAAGGTCGTCCAAATTGTTCTCCACTAAGATCGTACATCCTCTGATTGGATACACTGTAGGATCAGGAACCAGTTCTTTGGCTTGTAAACCGGAACAATTGATCACTAAATCGGCCTTCTTGTTCGAGTAGTGTAACCCGGAAGCTTGCTGCAAATCAGTAAGTGACTTACGTTTTAATTGAACACCAAGACGGAAACATTCATTCAGTAAGTAGTTCAGGTAATAAGTTGTGGAAATAACTACACCATCAAACTTGGCTCCAGAGTGGTAGTTGAAGCCTTGAGGTAACGACTCCTTATTCAGAACTTCAAAGTTATCAACTATTTTAGAAAACCATGGGATCTCACTAACAGCTTCTTCCCCATTTATATTCTCTTTCAAATCTGCTTCGTATTTCTCTTTCGTCAAATAGGATATATTAACTTTATGAACAACACCACTATGCGGCACTTTACTCAATTCTCTGAACTTGTAATAGGCAACTTGATCAATTTCTTGAATATCAAATTCGTCATTTTTCGCAAAAGAGTGCCAATTGGCACCTGCAAAAGGGGACGTGTAATTGTCATTGAAATCAAAATCAGAGGGAATCGATTTAGCTATAATTGTAACTGAATGTCCTTGTTCAGCTAATAAATATGCTGATGTTAATCCTAAAACACCAGCTCCAACAACAACGACGTTTGACATATTATTAACTCTAGTTCACTTTGGTCTATATATTTCTTTAACTGCTTTCTTTTATTACTGAGCTCTATGTCCTACCTCATTAGCTTAATTAAAACTGTGAAGTGACTCTAGATGCTTTGTGTTAATGAGTTTTACCAGTTACCAGATAGCACCAACGACACATCTATCCTATCTATCCAAAGATCTTTCGGCTACAACTGCAAGCGAATCATATCATTTTCGCTGCCGCCGCACGGCTCTTCTTCCTATCGCGCAATTTCCACTTTTGTCGGCTGTTTTTGGCAATTTGTCAGATCCATTCATGTCATATGATAACGAAATCACGTAATAATATATTATATATTGTTGATTATTCTAATTGAAACTCTACTCAAAAAAAAGAAAAAATCAAAATGGAATAAAATCAAAACTCGAGACAACAGAAAAATAACAAAGAACACAGCACACACACAAAAAAAAAACAGAATGTAGATAATCCGAAAGGAGAATAGCAAATTGGCTATTCCTTAAAGACAGTAAAATAAAATCCCAATAATACAATATATATACTCCAGTAGTATAATAAATATAGAAAACATAAAAAAAAGAAAAAAATTAACACGGAAAGAAATAAACCTCAAGAAGTGACCAGGGTGTGACTAAAATAGATAAAATCTAAGCACAGTAATTCCCCTTTTAAAAACTTGCAGCAAAGAACTAAAACAAATAGAGCGACGTGAAATGAAACTTGTAAAAACGAACAAAATAAAAGCACAGGAAATGAAAAAATGAAATATAGAAAAAAATAAAATAAAAGACATTCAACTGTTGGGTTTGATGTAAGCTCGATTCAAGTTGAATATCTCTCGGCATAACACAAACCAATCGACTTCTCTGATGAAGCCAGGGCAATTAGTGGCGATCTTATCGTCGGCGTAGTCAACATCTACTGAAGTCTTTGGACTGAGAACCTGAGTAGAACACTGACCTATCAATTTATGAGGAATAGTGGATGAAGCAGTAACTGTACCGATACTAGACTGTTTAGACATCGGTTGAGCAAAGACAATATTCTTGAATGTTGAAGTAGAAGTAGATTCTGAATCGGAAGAATCAGAATTAATAAAGACATCATCCTCTTCGAGTATAGATCTGTCAAAATTAACAATTGACAAACGTGATTTGCTAGTGCTTCTATTTGCACCATTATTCGTGACACCGCTGGAAGAACCGCTTAGGAAAGTACTCCCACTCCCACTACCATTTGAAATACTATTCTCACGAACTGAAGACGTCAAGAAATTGGAGTTAACAGAACTGAAACTTGTAGAAAATGAAGATCTCTCACTGGAGTTACTGAAAAGTGTAGAATTATTGGATGTAGACAAAGAAGTTTGAGAAGAAACACTATCTTGACGTTTCTGAAGCTTAGACCTCACAAAAGTTTCTTCCCATTTGAACAACTCATACATTAGTTTCAAATTAGGTTGAATGATAACATTCAATCTACGAACCCTAACGTATAGATATGAACGAGGCAAGCTTACATTCAATCTTTTCATCACTTCAGCTATACAAACAGTTGCAGATCGGGAAACGCCAACTTGACAATGCACCAGCACTTTACTGTTCTCGTTATAGCACTTTTCAATGAAATCTAGTGCATCATTGATAGTATTAGTTAGTGTTCCAATACCATCATCGTTGATATTACTAATCTTCATGACTTCTTTCACGTAACATCTAGTACCTTTGAAACTCGTTTGAGCTGGAGCAAGTTGTAAAATCTCACATCCAGATTCTGTACTAGTAACTTTATATTCCAGTTCATCAACCCATGATATTCTCTCGCCAACACTGACGACATATTTAATACCCAACTCTTTCAAGAGTTCTAAGCTGCTAGCATGTGTCAATGAACCTAGGTATAGATGAGGCAATATACGCGAAGGTAAAGATCCCATTACACCTTGGCAAGGACCTTCAGTTAGTGTTTCGTCTTCAATTTCAGAACTGTTTGACGAAGAGCTTGAATCAAAACTACTCAGGCTTCCAGCATCTATTGAATCACTATCTGGCTTACTCAGTTGTGGTGCTTCTCTCAATTGAACAATATGATTTCCCGTTGGGGTAGCTAAAACAGAATTAAAAGAAGTGCTAATCGCAGCACGCACATGCAAAGTTTTTGGAGACAATAAAACAGATTTCAATATAAATTTATTCTCTTCATAGCTGAGTTCTCCAATATGTATTTTTTTAACTTGTCCATTCACTAAGTTAAGATGATGCAATGGAGAAAATCTGTTTAGGATAGGTTCAAGCTTCTGTAGCAATGAATAATCTGACTTGAAAATGAAAAACGGCCTTCCATATTGAGTGTGTAATTTAATTAAGGCGTCATCAAGTTGGAGATTCTGTGCATAAAGTAAAAAACAAATTCCTAAAAGTGACGTCTCGGTATAACCATCCGAGCAATATAACAAACCCGTGAAATCAGCATCACATCTATAGTACAGCAACTTACAAATGTTAACAATTGATAATATATCATCCTCAGATAAATCAGCCAGTCCTACAGAACCAGAAGGAGGAAATTCCAAGTAAATGTTTTCTAATGTTGGTAATTGTTCAAAAACAATTTTTAGTTCAGTAGTGGAAGGAAATTTTGCACCATCAACACAATGAATGAAAAACTTCCAATTAGATTTAGGAAATGTAATTAGCTTAGAATCCAAAACTTTGCTAGGTTGGTTGGATAAATCATCTTTCGTCAGAGTCACTATCGTATTAGATGGATCGCAATGTAAAGGAACGTCAGTAGCCCTTGGTTGTAATAGTTTCGCTTCTGCTGCTGCTAGCGTATTATGGGCAGCTGACTCAATTTCGTTATTATTGTTATCGTCATCATCTAGAGTTTCATTAGATTGCTGCTGCATGCTTACAAGATTCAATTTGATATGCAGACATTCAAAATCAGTCGTATTGCCAAACCAAACATTTGAGACAACTGGAGTAGCTGAAGACATTTTAGAGATCTCTAATTTCTCTCTATACAAATAATTCGAATCCCAATTATTGAAGACTTTCAAATCGTATTCAGAGCACAATTCTCCAGGGGATTTCGACGATGAGTTTGGATCCATTAACGGGATAGAAAGTAGGTTTGAGCTCTCAATTTGATGAATGATAGGATCATTCAAGATAAACGTATTGTAGTATTTTCTATTTTTGGCGAAAGAGGTTAAAGCTTGAGCAGAAATGTGGGGATGGGATTTTAGATAAAGAAGTTGAGCGATGTGTAATAATCTAGCCAACGAAACACACTTGCATTTCTTACCTAGCATATCGTCCTCGGCACCACCTTCCATGCACAATTGGTGGTCACTATTGAAACAATAAACAATTAAATCAGAAATGTTACTCATTTTAGAAGCTTGAATATGGAAATTTCTTAACGAGACGCCCACTTGAGGGTCCATGTCTTTGAAAACAGGTAGAAGTTTAGTATTGAAACAGTCCTTAATTATTAAGTCAATTGGATATTCTGCTATAATTTCATCTGTTAACAATGATTGCAAGTATAGACTTACATTTCGGGTGTTCATTAATGAAGCTAATATATCACTAGAAGATACAGTGCCTTTAATGAGTCCTGTGGTTTCAACTATTATATTTTCATAACAACTGGACACTTCACCATTTGTATTGCTGGATCTAACAGCCATCAAAGTTCTAGTATTAGTTGGGGTATCAATATGGGTAGGATGGTTGCTAGGATCATGGTCGGTGCTGTTGCCTGCAAAGGATAAACTAGACAGGAATCTTAATTGGGCATAATTATGTTTATGGACACCATGTAGCCAAGGAAACATATACTCAACATCTGCTAGCTCTGTCGTATAATGCTTGATCAAGAACTGACATAATTCTTCGGTGGAGATCAACTTGCATTCTTTCAAATTTTTTACAGATTTATGATCTAAGAAGTAAGTTGATTGTGGATCGAAAGGAGACACAAATTCGGTTACTGGAGTGCCATATTTCACCGAAGATGATGGTTTCACTGCCGAATTTGATCTATTTCTTGGACGGACTTCGTCATTGTTACTCTCTTGATAAGTTCCTTTGAAGAGAGTATTGAAAGTAGAATTTAATCTAGATCGTAGTTTGTCTCTATCGTCAAAGGAAACACTGTTTGCACGTTTGAAACTAGTCCTAGCAGCTTGTGGAGGTTGGATATGAACAGAATTGGCGCTTGGCACTATAGAGTTGTGAGATGAAGTAGAGCCTAATGAGGAATCATGTGTTGAAATGGGTATCATAGTTGACGGTTCAATCGAATCTAACGGATTCATTATTTAGTCACAGTTGTTGTTCAAACTGAATCCGCAGTCCAAACTTAAAGTTGAACCTAAAAAAAGAAAAAGACAAGATGTAATCTCTCTCTTAATGTTGAAAAGAGAAAAAAAGACCGAAAACACCCAGCGATGGGGGAGGCCTGGTGGGGGAGCAAGGAGCAAAACTTGGTACGTTTCCGTTAAAACAATTGTCTTATAGGTGTAACCGTACGTTTAATAATACCAGAGGAACAGGAAAATAGAAAGATTGTATTCAAAAATGATGCAATGACAGCAAATTAAGAAGCAAAACAATACAACTATTGTCTTGTAGTATCTATGGTTTGTGTCTATATTGCAAAAACTTTCGTCCCCTATCGGTAGTCCAGATGTACAGATTGTTTTGAGTGATGGTTGTGTATGAGAAACCTTCTTATTATGTATTTATGATATAAAAGATATTTTATTCTTAAGTATTAATTATCGATGATAAGGTATAAAGACACAAAGACAAGATCAAAGAGGCTTCCTTACCAATTGATAACAAAAGTCTTCCAACTATTGGACTGCAGCTCGGTTGCACGCAATCTGTTTGGTTTTTTGGACGATTCGAGATAAGGGAATCAACCACTGTTGCGTTTTTGAGAACTGGGAGGCAGATCGATCATCTGCGGGTATTTGTATCTAGCACGCACTAGCATATTTTCCTCCCCCTACCTCCCTTCTCCCTGTTTCGCCCCAGATCCCCACGTAGGTCACTGGGAGGCTACCAGGGCAAGGAGAGACGGGGGAAACTGGCCAGTTCCCTTGTAATCCCACCACAGGTATTCCAAAAAATTGCTGCGAGACTTCCCCCACAAGGTGGACCTCCCATGGATTCCGTTGTGGCTCTGCCTCATAGCCCTCGCTGGCGCCATTGGCTATTATGCGATGGCCAAAAAGGTAAAATTTCAGGCGATATATACCGAACGACGACGCCCATCGGGAAGTGGCTGGCTATATGACCATACAGTGGCATACACCGCTTCATTACCATTCCATCTGGGGTTAAATACGGCTATAGAACCTCCAATTTTTGGTTTATTTAGCATCTGCAGCCCACCAGAAGACACATCAGCATTCGGTTCGTCGAATGTATGGCACTCAACCATATCAAAATCAATGAATGCCCAGTGCCTATCGCAAAAGACAATATCCACTGAGTGACAGCATCTGTGCTGGGTCTGCCCGGACTTGGACTTGTCTTCAATTCAACGGAAGAGCATTATCGGTGCACACGAATACAAGCTCTCGATATGGCCTTCACGCACGTTTTATTGTTGAAGTGGGAGGGAATCCAGGCGAAATCCGTTTCTCTATACGGCGGTTGATAGGTGGGACTCATCCCACAATGCAGATAGATAGATAGATATACTACAGTTTTTGGCTGGTTACAGTTAGTTATATGACATGTAAGGCAGTCAGTACGTTGGAAATACAAAATGAAGTGCTATTTTTCTTCCTTCATACATATCAAAGAAAATTAGCAAGTTCACGTATGTGTATCATATATTTATATTTTTTATTCTGCTAGTAATGTGTGGATGGAAGAAGCAGTAACAGAAATCTTGCCGAAGATTTAGACTGTTTGAACCTCAGTTGACACATTTTCTGAAGACATTAAACAAACTCTCTCTTTTTTAGCAGCTATCACGGTTATCACATCACAGCTTTACGTCAGCCTCATCACTTGACTCAAATTCCACGGAATTACCACACAATCAGCCGATGTCTTAAAACCTGATGCGAAAGATAAGTCCCACCATGCGAAAATGGCACCCCCCCCCCCCATCTGCACTGCCTGTGTCGGACAAGCTGCTGGATCTCTAAGTAATTCTTGTCTTTAAAATATATAGACGGCATATAGTATATTAATATTGCTTCAACAATTTATATACTCTTAGGTTCATTCAAATATATATTCATACATGTAGTCATATATATACGACTTTTTCGTTAGCTCTCCCCCCGATTATTTTTGTTGTTGTTTTGAATCTCTACGTTTCGTACAACCCCCTTCATTCATTTATTGATCACCTTTGAAATTTTCGATTAATGTGATCAAATATTTCAAAAACTGTCTATCTGTCAATTGAATCAAGTTTTGTAATATCTGTTGTGTCACATCACGAGGAAATCCTAAATTGTTAGTGAAAACGTTACTAACTTGTGTACACATGATTTCATTGTACTTGAAACCTTCCACGCCGCTTCCTTTAGCGCTTTGTTTTTTAGCGCTATTAGGATCAGGGATATCGTAACCTATGAAAACAAGAGCTTTCAATAATCTGGAGATTTCAAGTAGAACATTGTTTCTAAATTGAGCATCTTTTAATAACTCAGGTTTCAACTTGAATGACAATTCAATGGATATCAGGATCGAATTACTTAATAGCAAGTCATTCACTTCTTCAAATATATTAGTGTCAACTTTGAAAATGTCAGCCTGATCTATAACTTTGCCTGTGCCAAGACCCATTATCAACACATTTAACTCAGTCAATGATTGTTTCACTAGTGAAACGTCATTAGTTTGATAATTGTATGCATAATTAAACATCAATTTAATGACTGTATGTAGAGTCTTTTTGTTTTCATGGGTCAACCAAAGAGAATTCAAATGGTCAGCAGAAATAGCAATTATCATTGAGATAAATGATTTTTGTAAATCTAAAATATCACGTTTCATGAAATCATCAGTAGTATTAGAAGCAGCGATTTCTAAGTGAGATAACACTTTGGTCAATAATGGAGTGATCAATGAATTTAATAATAAATAAATTTCTTGTGACTTATTACAGTGATGGAAAATTTGGGCAATAAAATTTAAAAAATTAATGATTTCAGATGACTTCAGTTTATCAAAGTTAACCATAAAAATTGAAATGAACTTAGATAATATTCCATGAAGAATAGTGGCACCTGGTAACTTTATTAATAATATAAATATCCTAACAACACAGAATTCGGTTGATTCTCTTACAATGTTGAAATCAATAAAATTTTCTAACGTTATCAAGACAACTTGAGAAATCTGTTGTAATATATCGATGAATTTTTCTGTAAATTCTTGTGTGGATAATTGTTCAAAGCCTTTCAAGATTGTACCAATTGAAATCAAAGAATGATGAACTTGAACAATAACGTTTAAGTTTAAGTTTGATATGCTATTGATACATTTTTCCAAATTCGAGAATAAAGGCTGTAAAACTGATTCTAGCATGTTAACTTTCTGCTCTGGTTTTTTAATAAAAGTAATCAATAATCCAAGGGATTCAAATAAGTACAATTGGTTTTCAAAACTACCAGTGATTTCAAGTGAGGTCAAATCAACATCTTTGGTCAAAGGTTTTTGATTGGTAACTTCAAAACTGAAGTTTAATAATGGCAACAAACTCTTGATTAATTCTTCAATAATGAAGTCATCAACAGTTGGTCGTGTCAGCTTGATAAATCTGTAAAACAAATACCATGATCTATACTTAACTTTATCATGTTCACTAAAGACACCAAAATTAGAAACAAAAATCTTTAAAACTTTCAAAAGAATGTCACTCTTGTCCACACCTTCCACTTGAATTGAACTGTTCATGAAGAAAGCGTAATGCTTTAAAACTAATTCAAAAAACAATAGCTGGATCAAAGAATGATTCACTAGGATAGATGAGGAATCATTGATAACTCTACATAACATCTCATTGAAGATAGAATAAGGTCTAGAATTATTGATCATCGTTTTTGGTAAGTTCATAACATTGTTTCTTAAGATTTCGCTGTAATGTGTTAACTCGTATAAACCTAATTCGATGGTTCTCCAATTACCATTTCCGGAATCAAATAAAGATTCATTAATACAATTGACTAGCACATCTAATGCCAGAGTTTCATTTAAGATAATGATTGAATCGTGAAAAGAATTTAACTTACTTCTCACTTCATTAAATTGTTCAATAGATTCGTCATCATCTCCATCATCATCATCGTCGTACTTCTTCTTCAAAATAATCTTTTTCAATAGTGTAGACAAAATCTCATCATTGTTTAAAGCAGAAAAATCAACAGCATCATTGGTGATGTTTTTCTTTAACAATAATAGGAAACTAGCAATAAATGGGAAAACTTCCACCGAGATATCATCGTATTCATTTTCCAAAAAATTGAAAATCAAGGGGAAAATCTCAATGATATTACTGATAGCTAAATTTCTAAAATCAACGTTCGATAATGCTTCATTTGAGCTGGAATCTAGAACAAGAATTAATTCAGAGCCTAGGTTTTCAACAAGCTTAGCAAATGCGATGTTTACATCATAATCTAAATCTTTCGATCTAATCTTTAATCCACTCAATATAGAGATCAAGTTAAGGAAATTGATCAATTCTAACTTCTTCATGGGCGGCATCTTTTTATGTAAAATCTCGTTGAATGTATTAGCTGTGGAAATTCTATGTTGGTTGTTACTTGATCCCAAAAATTGATACAAGATCATTAAGTAATCTTGATCTATAATTAGATTAATTTCGATCCATGAAACGTATGATCCAATACATTGGATTGTATTGTTCAAGATGTCTGTCTTTAAGGTACTGGTGGTGCTTGGTTTCATGAAATGTTGTAAGATTGCCTTCCAAGAAGAAGTCAAAGAAACCATATCGTTGGCTCTAATGGCATCTTTCAAGAAAGCATGTCTGTCGGCTGTTTCTCTGTCTCTAACTATTATCTGATCACCAATCTCTTGATGAATAACAAGTATAGTTCTCAGGTAGTAATCAGTGGCCAAATCGTTGAACTCTTCTGGACGATTGATATTAACTAGCTTCAATAAATCTTCTATTAAACTTCTATAACAGGTCAAAGTGGAATAAACAAATACGAGTGCAAAAGTCTTTGCTAAAGCATTTCTTAAATAAGTCGGCTCCACTTGATTCTTGGAAATTAAATCGTTCAAGTAACTGAACAGGTAGTCTTTCAATGTAATTTTTTGCTCGTTAGTCATGTATGGTAATCTTTCATCAAGAACTTGGAAGATAAAAAATTTGACGTTTGGAGATACATTGTTGTTCGTGGTCAATAGAGTAACACAATGTTGCCATCCATCTTCCGAAGACTTAATTTGGTTGATAAATGTAAACGCTTGCTGCTTCAAATTTTGGTCTGTCGTAGCACTTGATGCAATTTCAACTGCTTGCTGAATTTGAACATCCATATTAAACGATATTTTAAGTTGTCGTTGTGTTATACTTTTTTTTTTGATTGTTTATAAAGCTTTTGTTTCTAAGTTTTTGTGTCCTTGTGTTTCTGTGTTTTTCTTTTCAAGACTCCAGTTAGTTTGCGGATACAAAACTAAGAGAAAAGAGATACGTGGATGATAGCACTATGGATGATAGTACTGTGGTTGTTGGGTATATGCAGGTGGCGGAGATGCTATTATGTTTATGCTAGATTAGTTCGTCTCTTTTTTTTTATTTATTTTATCTTTTAACTATCTCCAGTTGCTGTGTATACGACGAGAAGCTAGTAAGAAGAACAGATTTCCAGAGAGAAGTGATGGTATGATACAGATAGTTTGCTATAACTTTCAAAAGATACTTTAGAGATCCACTACTACTACTACTGAACTAAACCAGACCAAATACAGGAAGCCCTTCTAATTCATCCTGGTACAAGTCGGTAGACTGATTACACCCAACCGTTTCTCACACACCCATTTTGCCTGTGTTTCTGATGATCAAGACAAATCAGTCGTCGTGTGCACCCTGAAAAATTTTTCAGTGTCTACATTTTCTGTGATCTGGTTACTTTTTGGGCGCTTGTTTGTTTATTCATGCTGATAGCAGTTACAATCTTTTACAACAAGATGTAAAGTGAAGGGACGCGATGAGAAGAAATAAGGCGAAAGTGATACATATAACCAGTCAAGTTCTGTTTATCTTTTGACGTATTATCAATCAGTAAAAGCAGGAAATGCTTCTTAGAGTGATGATTTCATTGATACCGTTACAAGATCAGGTAAGCACGACGCACATGCAAACAATCGCTCCATATATTGCAAAACTCCGAGATAATTATCCAATTTTATACTTAAACAAAAATACCGTAACTACATATAGTGATTCGTTAATTCCTCGAACATTAGTAAGACGTGGGGTTATCTGTGTGATCTACCGCTACATATTAGTATATATATATATATATATATATATATATACTAAAAATTATGTTGTCATGTTACACAACTAGCTCCATACCAAGCTAAACGACAGTAAAGTCTATTCTGGATCAAATTGAGTAACTTCTGTAGCCTTGACATTCTCTTATCCATCTTGTCACAACAAGCAGCTAAGCCTATATAATATCATTACATTCGATCCCACCGCTTTCCAAATCTGGTCGCATGCAAACTGTAATTCTTTTGGGCGCTTAACTTAGTCCAAAAAAGAAAAACAAGGCAGGCAGTTACTACAATTTAAAATATAAAGTATGCATGAAACAAGTTGAGTTAATGTATTCTGAATTCATTTAGTAATTGATGTCTTGACTGCAAACTACTTTTTATGAAACTAAAGTGAGAGCTATTGAGGATGGCTGTATATTTGAAAGTCACGTTTTTAACATGTCTGGCAAGAAGTAGGATCATTGAAGGTCAAATCTATCAGATGGTAATTATGTAGCATTCATACATTTGAGGCGCCTTTAACAAGCAGTCATCAAACTTTCTAGATATGAATTACTGTTAACCAGCCTGTACTGTACACAGATGGGGTCAGCTTTCTAGGGACTGATAGTCGGGGCTATTCTTAGTTAGGGAATTACCCCTCGAGAACTTGTCAGGCAGATTATGAGCATTTAAATATGTATTTTGCGTAATGACATTTATTGTGCGTATCTATTCTTGCTACCAACCTTGTTTTTAAGCGCTTGTCTTAATTTTTCCATAATTTTACTTTTCTCTAAGAAATTGTTAATATTTTTACTGAATAATTTAGCTCATAGAGCATAGTCATCACCGTTTATAACTAAACTAAATATATTCAGACATTAAACCTGCAACTTAGAAGTCAGGCGCATACTAGCATTCCGACACTTTACTTGTTACAAAAATCAGAAACGTCAACTATTGAAACAGTCCCATGCTTCAAAATCTTCAGTTGCTGCCTCTAGAGATTCAATGTCAGAAAATTAGGAGGGATGATTTGATTACTCAAATAATTACCCAAAAAAAGATGGTTACTTTCCCTAAAATTTATAATAGCTACTATCAGTAATTACTTAATTTGGATTTGGCAATGATTTAAGTGTACCTAGAATAGTCACGGCAGTCATCGTAAAGTGTGGGTAATTGCAGTAATCGCCCCATCCCTGGCTCATATAGATAATTACCTATCTCGTATCGAGCTGCTAATCAGATTGTCAAGTAATGATGGGAAACAGGGTAATCGACCGCGCTGCCTTATCTATAATTTAAGGGACGCGTCGATGAAATGGATCTGCAACAGATGGGCCGATAGGGCAAACTCAGAGATTTTGCAACGGCTGCAGGTCATTGGTAGGTTGAGATCTGATGTAGAGAGTTGGGTTGTTGGAGAAGGAAGGGTCTATGCTGCACTATTAGATATCTACAGGTTTCCAGGTTCATGTCCTCAATGGTCAAAAATAGGTCAATTCATATGTGGCTAGCCAGCATAATCAATTGTAAGAAATCATTATCCCGCTATGTTCCTTTCTAGACAGGTGGTGCTAAACCAGTCCATTATATCGCTAAAGAGGTTACCTATTTTATCTTTTTCATCAAGGGACTCTCTATCATCCTTTTCAACTTCCACCTTCACATCCACATTTACCAATCATGCCAATCCATATACAAAGATTACCCTACAGACATTACAAACAAGCCAAAAGCCAAGATTCATTTCAAGTTCATCATCAAAGAAAACACAATCTATCTCCCAATCATCAGCTGTGCCAAACCCTGTTTTTTCGCCTGAAGAACTACAATTAGCCAAAGAAACACGTCTTGCCAATTTAGGCCTTGTTGGAAAATTTCCAACATCATGGATCCCATACATGGAATTGATGCGGATAGAAAAACCTATCGGAACCTTGCTATTACTTTCTCCTTGTATGTGGTCAATAACAATGGCAGGTTATATGACTACCGCACCACTAGCATCTACATTATATATGCTTGGTATCTTCACAGTTGGTTCATTTGTCATGAGGGGAGCCGGTTGTACGATTAATGACTTGTTGGATAGAAACTTAGATAATAAAGTAGCCAGAACAATGGAGAGGCCAATCACATCAGGTAGAGTTTCTGTAAAACAGGCTATTGTCTTTTTAGGCGCTCAGTTAGGAGTTGGCTTAGGTGTTTTGTTACAGTTACCTTTAGATTGTTTCTTGTTAGGTGCATCTTCTTTAGTGCTGGTTGGAGCTTATCCCTTATTTAAAAGATTTACTTATTACCCACAAGTTGCACTAAGTGCCTGTTTTAATTGGGGCGCATTATTAGGCTTCCCAGCAATGGGCCTCTGGAACTGGCCAGTGATGATTCCTTTATACTTAAGTGGATTTTTCTGGTGCATGACGTATGACACAATATATGCACACCAGGATAAGAAATTTGACATTAAAGCAGGTATAAAATCGACAGCTTTGGTGTGGGGAGATAAATCGAAGTTTATTTTCAAAGGTTTAACGGTGGCACAAATGGGTTGTTATACTTTAAGTGGCTTCTTAGCTGGCATGGGACCAGGTTTTTACGCAGGAGCAGCATATGGAGGTTACAGATTGTTTAAAATGATTAAATTGGTTGATTTGGAGGACCCTAGTAATTGTTGGTATTGGTTTAAAAATAATATTAATACTGGACATGTCTTCTTTTTCGGAATCTTTTTTGACTATTTATTACGGTTAGCTGGGTTCCTATAAGATATGCCAATGCAGCGGCAATAATGCCTTTCCTTTTTTGTCTGTTTCATGTAATAATAGTATATTAAAGAATTTCTGATTTGATTCTTTTTTTATATGTTATAATTTATATTTAACATAAAATTAGAAAACACAATAGATATAGTAGGCAGCATTATAAAACAAATTAGATATATATAAATAAAATAAAAATTGTAATAATATTAATTTAAAAACATTTTTTTAAGAGAATACTAACTAATTGATTTATTTGGAAGATGGACCAGGGTTCATTCTTCTCTTACCACCTGGGGTGTTAGCAACGTTAACGAATCTCTTGGTGTATAAGATTCTCTTGTAAGCTCTTCCCTTTGGCTTCTTTGGCTTTTCGGTCTTGTCGACCTTTGGAGTTTGTGACTTAACTTTACCAGCACGAGCTAATGAACCGTGAACTTTACCCTAAAAGAATGAGAGACATTGTTAATAAAAACAATAATGTCAGAATGTTAGTATGTTAGATACCACGAGTTTTTTCGAACTTGAAAGAGAATTAGAAGTAAAATTGAAGAGAAAGAGGAATGGTATTATGTTGACAGAACTACTAATCCGCTAATTCGGTTACTCATCACTAAGAAGAATATCCGACAAAGTACTTGAAAGATCAACAGAAATCACTTGATTGAGAACTTAATAGTATATATGGATCAGTTATCTCGAAGCTTTTGGGAGCAGAATTCTTATTTAATTAGAATATCGACAATTTTCTTTCAATAGTTTGCTTCATAACTGTTCAATTCTGATAAAATAAATGATGACGATCGCAAAAAATCAGTTCCTGTTATATCCATCAGTAAGTGAATGATGAAAAGTTAATCTTAATGGTTAAATCGCTGTTAGGAGAAAAGCTTGAATTTTTCTAAGTCACGGAACTCTAATCAGCGAAGGTTCGTCTTCTGTTATGAACAGTAGCACTAATGAATATATCTGATTGTTTGTCACTGTCTCGTCTTTAGTGCATCGTATTATTTTCCCATATGAATCAAATTGAACACATTTGTCATCGTCTAATAAAATAATTCATCATGTTGATAACGTTGATCTTCAAATCACACTACAATATTCATATCATTTTTGAGCATACTATTGGATCGTTGTTTATTCATATCTGAATTATACAAGACTATCAACACTTATGTCGGTCCTGGATTGCTTCCTATTCACTCTTTCATTTTACTTCTTGTCTACTCTTGTCTATCTATTGCTATTGCTGATAATAACTGTGACCTACCATTTTGATATATTAAATTGATGTAATTTGTGGTGATACCTAAGAAAGTGTATTATTCTCTTTCAGGTGGCAATTATAATAGAGGTTTGAAAATATGTGTGTGTCAAATATGTATAATACGCTGTACAACAAAGAGAGTAGTTCGCTATTGCATAGAGTGGATATTGGAGACCTGCTCCAGAATGGGGTTTAGAGCAGAATACAGCAGTAGAGTATAGTACTACGCAGTACAGTGGCAAGACCGGTGCGAGAAGCGAAACAGCGGGAAAAATTTTCAAATGTGAGAGGTTTGAGGTGTGACAGTTGAAGGTGTCCAACCCTGCTTGAATATCACGTGAGCACGTTTTTTATTTAAGCGCCTGAACGGCGAAGCTGTCAAAAGTTTGAATCTGGGGTTGGTTCTTAGCTACATATCTATCTATATGTATATCAGTACTAATGGGAATTAGTAGGCGCTGGGGTAGGACACTCTTCAATGTGATCCGTCCTGTGCTTGACAACATATATATTGAGAGCTACCAGCCAAATTCACTGATGTTCATGTGTGTAGACGACTGGCGACTATATATGAGTCAATTTATTGATTCTTCTAAGAACCGAGTAATCTGAAACACTACATACAAACAAACAAAATGCGTAACATACAATTATTACAGCTTATAAACAATAATAAACATGAAAATAGTCAATACAAAAACTGTAGCACAAATGCCCAACACGCCAACCCGACTAGCAGGGAATTCATCATTCAATAACATATCTTGAATAATGAAATATCTTACACTACCCATGCCTAGCACCAATATGGCGACAAATATAAAACTTAGTCCCAGAACTTTACTTATGATTCTCATTGCTGCAGGAGCTGTAACTTGTGAATCACCTAACTTCAATAATTGTGTTAATCCTACTCCAATGGAAGCCAAACTTAATGATGTACGTAACCATGCTAAAAATGTACGTTCAGAGGCAAGGTGATCTCTAGCTACAGAACCCTTATTTTCTAAAAGCAACGATCCGAAAGAGGACAATTTCTTAGGATGCTTAACCGAATTAATAATGGCGATTTTGCTCGATTGTGGATGAACTAACTGAGAAACAACTGATAACCTTGGCGAACTAGAAGCACGAATCACCGGAGAGTTTTGAGTGGGCGTATTTGATTGAGAGAATTGTTGATGTTGAGGGAATATTGATTTCCGTTTAGTTACATTAGGGTTATTACTGCTGTTGTTACTTATTGGATCGTACTGAGTTGGAGATGGCTCATCATTGATCGATCTGTATAAAGATGAACTGTCAAATCCCGCAATCGGTAAACTATCTGAACTTGGATCATCTTGAATGTATGACTTGGACATACTGTAGAAACTATCAGGGTTATTCAAAGTGTTTTTCAAGTATTATGTCTTCAAAGTATAATATCTGTGTTTATGTTATTAGAGTAAAACTAGCTGACAGGGTAGTAATTAATTAAATATACAGAACACGCGTTCCAATGACTCGATCAGTGAGTAACTGACGAATTAATGATCAATATCAAAAGTGGCAAAGTACAAGCTAAGCTTACTGGTTGGATTGCGTTAAAGGAAAAGATATATAACTATGTATATCTATGTATATACCTATATATTCATCTCAGTCTAGATTGAATATCGGTTTTTATCTCATCAGATTGGGGGCCTAAAAAATGACAGCCAAATTGAGGCTCATTGAGAAACAAAGAGAAAGCGATATCTCACGTGTGTCAAAAATGCCACAATTGGGGTGCCTATCTGATAACGAGTTCTAAGCGCTATCAACAATCAGAGCATCAAAATCTTGGATGGCTTCTTCATTTCAATTATTTACTCTACTTAATGCCTATATACTTCATACTTAGACTCTAATCGTTATCATCAACACAAAAGCAAACATCTGCAAACATGCAACAAAATGGGGCATATTCCCCATTGAGAGAGAGAAATGTTAGTACTTTAAATCATTGAGAAATGTCATGTCGTATTGCCTTCCTGTCTGTTGGGCTTTATATTGTTAATAATTAAAGCCAAAATGAAAAACAAGAAGAAAAAAATTTCCCATACTTACAACAATGAGCAAAATAAACAGAATTAGAATGAAAATTGATCCACTGGAAAACATGTTATCATTTTCAATTTTGGATAGTAATAGAATATACCTGCATCCTCCAAAAATCATACAAATCATTCCGGAAAGAATGCTAATCGTTCCAAGAGGTTTAGAATACCTATTAACTAATCTTAAATCATGTACCAATGATTGTTTCAACTTCATTATCTTGTCACTACTGTAACTACTATTCTCACTATTATTAAGCAAATCTGAATAAACCTTCATGCCTGATTCGATAGGGGCGTTGACTGCATATTTAGACAGTTGTATGATCCCAATACCTAATAAGATAAACGAGAAAGACGTTCGTAGATACGCTAAGAACGTTCTTTCATTAGATAGATGATCTCTTGCGGGATTGCCACTTCTAGAAACTATACTTGTCCGGTTTACTATTGACCTTATGGTTGATTTGAGCTTTGCCTGGAAACCTGATTTTGTCTCAGTTTTGGGATCATCTGTATTCTCTTTATTTGGGAAAGAAGAATCTGCCTCTTCCCCTTGTATCTGTTGATTGCTTGACAAGTCATTCAATTCGATTTCTATTTCTTCTGGTTCTATGTCCATAATAGTGGAGTGTAGTTGATTGGCTTAAAATGAAATAAGATATATTAATATCAAAATATGTAGATAGTAGATATTATGTACCAGGCTTAATAGGTACTTACAAAATTCATACAACAAAACACTTCTGGTAATATACATCTGAACTCTCTATTTGTGTATCTCAATCATGTAAATGACATATCAATGATATGAAATGGCGCATCTCATCACTGTGAAACGTCACGTGTGATTGCCACGTGACTAGAACTCTTATTATATGTCAGAGTTTTATTGATTTCATTCTCTACCTTTGATACATGTTATATATCTGAAGAAATAACATGATATAAGATGTAAATATTACACTGTTTATACATATATTTGTTATTTTTTATATCTGAGGTTAGTATGTGGTTTTTATCTGGTTGGTCAATGACAGAAGAGTGTCTATCATCTGGGTATCAAAGGTGCTGTTTTCATTTTTATTTCAAACAAAATACTCACTGAAGATAACAAGAACAATGTAGTAAAAAACGCCAATCTATCAGCGCTAAATTTATCGAAAATTAACAGATTGTTCAAATTTTTCAAATACCTGAACAATCCAACAGTAGGAATAATGAAACTCAAAGAACAGAAAACTAGACTTAGAGGCCTTACTAATATTTCAAACAATCTTAATTCTTTGTCATAATATCCCGAGCTTGTCTTATTTTGAATTATCAATAAAACAGCTTCTTCAGTTAAAGATCTCTTAAATAATTGCATCAACGACATGGAAACAATTAAGAAGTTTAGACTGCTTCTAAAGTAAGCTAAGAAACTACGTTCGTTGGCTAATTGATCTCTAGTAGTCGATCCAGAGTTATCTGTGGTGTAGAACAATTTTAAAGGTTTCAGAAAGGTTTTAAATAGAGTAGGAATTCTTCTTGTAGTGCTGAGTCCGACAGATGACAAAGGTTTTCCCTTATGTGGCGGTGGTGCTAGTGATTGTCCTATCCTTTGATTACTGTAGTCTATGTCTGACACATTTACATCATCAGCAGTATCGATAATTCGAAGTTCATTATTGTTCCTTAACGCTTGTTCGTCAAGTTGTTCTTCATAATGATGTTGAGATAACTCAGATAAACTCTGGTGACTGATAGATAACTGCCTTCTAGATGGACTTGAAACCAGTCCGTCTAAGGGAGTTAAACGTCCAGTTGCAGTGACTCTATCAGTATCGATAGGTTTGCCATTTTTCAGCTTCATAATGGTAACAAGGTATACAGATCTTCTGTCACTGTTGATGCTATAAATGTATTGATACTAGTGAGCTTCATAGATCTTGAAAAATCAATAATGATGAAACTCAGATTATAGATAAACATGAGAGTGCATCTCAACATAAATAATCCACCCCACATATCTTCAATTTTCACAGAAAGTCTGGATCGAATCTGATGGCCTATGTTTACGTAACATAAGGATCAAGGCGGTTGTTCCAGACCTTCCCTGAACCTTCTGGGAGCCTACAGGACACAACCAGAATATATACATTTATTGACTTTATACCAGGTATTTAAACTTCTGGAGCTCCATTTGTGGGACAATAAAAAACATGGTAAAGATAGTGTGTTTGAAAATTATAGTGACTGTTGGTAATCATAATATACAATCATTTTAGACCACATGAGTTTGCAAAGCTCCAACTTTTTCGGTATAGATTCCACCATCTTATCGACAGGAAGCCTCAAAATCCTCTGTAGGTACCGAAGAAGGGAAAGACGTTTGAGCAAATATCATAAATAGGTTTGTGTAACATTTGTACAGATAAATAACCCTATTTAGATAGCACGAACGTGATATCCCCATGCACAGATATTTTTTGAACAAAGATCTGGTCAGAAATTTTGTATCCTTTTCCGTGTCATATAAGTATACTATTGTAGATTAATATTGCATATATATAAGTGTAAGGGGAAAAGACAGCAGATTAGTAACTCCTTTTAGAGGAGCAGAAAATCAAGAAACAGATAGATTAAGTTGCATTTACAGAAAACTGATCTGCAGTTAAAAAAAAGTATTCACAGCGTAGCCAGATCAAAGTCTAATTAACCAGTTAAATGAGGCATTTGATGGACAGTGGGACCAAACAGGTACATTCAATATATAGACAAGTTATCCTCACTCGTAGTCAGAAGTAAGAAGCCAGAAGGACGAGATTGTCAGTTTGATAACAGAATAAATATAGAGAGCGTGAGCTGTGCATGACTTTTTCAAAAGATCTACACCTAACTGTGATGTGGGTGCATATGCAGAGTGGTGCAAAAAAGTTCTGGTCCTGTCAACAAAATCTAATTTTTATTATGGTTACGATTTGAGTTTTTATAAAGAAAACACGCTACAACAGAAAAGTTATATCAAAAAGGAATAATTAAAGTAATACTTAGGAAAGATAATTGGCATGTGTAAACAAGAATTTACCATGCATGCAAAGGAATTGAAAAAGCATCATATATATTGTACAATCAAGATGATCTCAAAATGAAACAAGAAGAAAAAAATACAGAAGAAAGTTTCAAACGGTAAATAGGTAATGTTCTGGCTTCATAGATGAAGTAAAGTAATAGTTGATTATCATCAAGATCATTAGGCTTCAGATAAAGGATGAATAGTAACAGTTCTATAAGTCCGTAAAGTACCCACATTGCCTTTGATCGACCCTAGACCAATGACTCCTGGTGACGGGGTTGCAACCGTAGAATACATTTTTGTAAAAGTTTGACTGTATGCTGACAGCATAGTAGTAAGAACGCCATCGAAAGTGGCGGTGACCCAAATCGAAGTATCTAATCTACTTAAAGTAGATGATGATGATGTTACATCGCTTGAATCTGTCTTTGTTCCGTCAGTTGTGGTTGTTATTGGTTCTTCTACTGCTGCTGCTTTTAAATTTGTTGGAGCTGGGGATGAAGAAATACTCGTAGTTTTAGTTGCATCAGTAAATATTGTTAGGGAAGAGGTAATATTAGAGCTTGATGTATCATCAGCTGGCAGTGATGGTGATGTTGTACTTGTAGATAATGTTGACATTATTGTTGGAGCCACTGTGTTTGAGACTAGGGACGTTGTGGTATTTACTGAAAATTCAGGGATTGAACTCAACTCATCCGTAGTTGTGGTTGTCACTGCTGTTGTCGCTTTAGCAGATGTTGATATTAGAGCTAAGAAAAGTAATAACGAAAAGCGAAGTTTGATACTCATGATTGTCCGGTTTGTATGCAAACGGCAAGTGATTTGTTTTAGCAAACTAATTTCAATAACTGTCTTCGATACGTTTTATTTGATTTGTGTCGATCTTATTGCAGTTATTGTTTATGACTCTAATGAAACTATAATTGTATTTTAAACTGGTGCCTTATTAACAAATAAAATTGTGTGGTGCTTGTTCAGTTCAGGTATTGAGAATGCGTCAAATATTTCGAGATCAGTCAGTACCTGCGTGTGTGATCTACGGCTGTGACTATCAGGATGAACGCTAGAAACATTTGAAACTCTGGTTTTTGTTTTCAGAAAAAATAGCGAATCATGATCCGTTTTTATATGAAAGAAAATAGAGAAACCAGGCAAAGAAAGTTCAATACAGAATATGTATATATGTAAACGTGTAAAAATAGAACAAACAGAATCAGAATTTGAACTCGAGTCAAATAAATTATTGTCTGGCAGAAAAAGAAAGGGGTTGAAGCGAGCGCTGTTGTATGCACGGCAGATACGTATGCAATGCAGCCTGGTGAACTCAACACGCCCATCAGCGAGGAAGCGAGTACCCGAGACACAAATGCCAGAAAATGGCAACAGAACAGTATTGGATGTTTTGGAAGCATCTGGAAGTGCGAGAGATCTTGAGCTTCATGCATATGCTGCAAAGCACCGGCTGCGTTGGAGGTATCGTAATTCAATTTCAAATTCACATATTCTGTCTTTAGAAATCTTATATTATTACTGTTTCGGTATATTTTAGAGTTTATAGTTAGTTTTGTTTCTAGGGAGTTGAAAACGCTGTTTTACAGAGAATCTCCTAAGATAGACATTATGAAGGCCAAGAATTTGGATTTCACAATTCCGCTAGGCTTAGGCGGTGCACCACGAAGGTGTTGCGTTGCACAGGGCACTTCAACTTTGCGCCCTATTGCACTTGTTGATACAGATAGTTTCCCATAAGAGAAGAAATGAAATATTAGAATACAGGTCATAAATGGTAGGCGGTAAGTAGCTTTTTCTTACTATTGGATGTATAAACATTGACACTCATCTATTTCTGCAAAAAATAACCTTTTGTAGTACTATTTGTAACTCGTTATTTTATTGCACGATATATCTTGTTGGCATATTTATTCTTGTACTAGCATCCGATTAATGTTCGTGAGCTTTTATTTTTTCTGCCGAGAGAATGATGTAATTGCACAACTGTTGTTTGCAAAACTTGGGTCAGGAGCCCATGCTACACGAACAAGGTAAAGAACACTTGAGTATTGGTAGATGTAAGTAGTTGGGTATTCCTTATTGTATATATGTCTCTCTAAAATTGTGAGGACCAGTGGCGGAAAAGGGTAGGTTGTTTTTTTGGCCACAAGTCCTGTGATGATGATTAATCTTGGCTTTTTGGTGTGAACGTTGGTGAATTAGTTGTACTTTAATTAAATAGAAGTGCTTTGCAAACAGTCGCAGAACTCTATAAATTGTTTACTTGTCTATATATATACGGATATACGTCTTTGATGTTCACTCAGTCACATTTCTACATGTTCAGCAGGGTCTAAGAGAAAGTTGGGTGTAAGATAGCTCTTTTCCAATTTCCAGGTTCCCCCCATTTACCTTTTATCCATACATGGAAATCATTTTATTATGATTTTTGTTTTGCTTCTTCTTACCAAGCCTATTCGGTGTATTACAAAAACACTACATCATACTAATTATAAACCATGAACACCACCAAGGATTTTGACAAAATTGTCAAACTCTGTTCGAATCTTGGTGAGGTTTCAATCATATGAGGTCATAGCATTGCTTTTGTCTTTTGATTTTTTATACATAGATAGTTCTTGGTAAATACATACATTCTTTTGAGTTTGTATATTTATGAATGTTCATGTGTTTTGTTTTGTCTTTTTTTTTTGGTCGATAGACTTTCTGAGTGAGTAACCGCCTTCCAAACTTAATCATTTGATATGACCTTTGTAGTTACGAATCCGGTAATCAAGATGAACAAAACTTCTTTCTACAAAAGGTAAGGTCTCAATAGCGTATTGCAACGATTCCCCCAAATCGTGACAATCTTTCATATTTAAAGAAGCATTCATAATCACTATATCAACTTCAACGTTGACCAAATCACCCACATGATAAGTATTGAAATTCTTGATACTTCTAATATTTTCACTGAATCGGAGAATCAAGTAAAGAATCTCTTGGTAGTCTTCTTTAGTTGCATTAGCACCTGTCAAGTTATTGATATGTTCTAGTGCTATAGAACACCATTGTAACACGACATAAAGACATAGCATCATAGCTCCTAGAGAATCAACCCACCAGAATCCAAATAGCGCTCCAGCGATAGGAAAAATTATAGAGAAGAAATTGAAAATGACATCAGTTTTAGCATCTTCAGCTAATGCTTGCACAGAAGAATTTTTAATGTGTCTGCACCAGACAAAACAGATAAATTTAATTATTATCGTAGCAGTCATTATTATTGCCGAAACACCAGTTAATAGAACAATATTATGATCTCCCCAAATCAATCGACTTGCCGACTCTTGGAAAACTTGTAAAAAAGAGACAGATATAATTATAGAAAACACCAATACCCCAATTGGTTCCAATCGTTTCCTTCCAATTGGAAAATCGGTCGATGTGGAAGATGCGTATCTATTGGCGTAAAAAATTATCAAAGTTGATAGAAAGTCCAACACTGAATCAACCAACGAAGCAACAATCGACATTGATCTAGTGGTATAAACAACAAATGCTTTAGCAATCAGCAAGATAATATTGATAACGAAAGTAATCCAAATCGCGAAACGGACAACTGAAGCATCTTCTTCGTTATTGAATCCTAAATATTTCCCACCTTCTAAATCCACATTTGCTGGAGGTTTGTTCATTAGTCTATTAGTTTCCACCCTATCATTATCATCATCATCAGAAGTATAAGAGTTATCACCATAACTTTCAAGCATGGACATATGAATGCCGGAGTCTAGTAATGTATCAACGTCGGTGTATCTTTCAATCAATGAATTTTGTGTCTTATAATATTGTCTCAAGTTCTTATTGTTCAACTTCTCTAGTTGGTCATTTTGAAGACAAAAGTTACTCCAATCGCATAATTTGTGTGCATCACCAATCAGTCTAGAAGACCTCATATTTCGCAACGAATCCACTCTTTTATATAAGTCATCTAAACTCAATAACGAACCCAATCGTCTGTCCAATCCATAAGGATTATTAATGCTTATTGGATTAGCCGGGGTATACAGTCCATGATTCTGGTTATTTTTAAATGATGAATGATTCTTATTATAATAAAAATCACTTCTTCCATTATTTCTGCGGTGGTTGTTATCTAAAATGTTTTGTGAGCCACTTCCAGAGAATGAAAGTGCTCTATTTCCTCCTCGGAGACTTTGAGTATTAGGGTCATAAAATGCACCTGATGGGGTAGGTAGAGAAGTAGTTGACTCCATACTGAAAGCCGCTTGATATCGGTCTTCCACTTTGTCAGTATCATCATCTTCAATTACAGCATCATTATGGTAACCTTCAAATAACGGGTCTTTTGGTGGAATTGCAGAGTTGTAATGATGATGGGTGACACCTCCCTTTGAATTTCCAATCAATAGAGGCTCCTCAGACATTGTATACTTGTGCTTCATTTATATTCTGTTTCAAAAGTTTGAAGTGAGAATAGAACCGTATATACATAGATAAGATATATCTTCTATCAACCTACCTATACTGTTGCAATTACCAATTCCCGAAAGCAAGTGTGATCAACATTGAATCAGTGCCTGACAACCTGGGTTTGACGTTTAAAATGTAGCAAGCTTGCATAGGGAGAAATCAATAAATTATTATTTATGCATGTGTGCGATGCGAGTACACAGTGTACTACACACTACTGCTGAAAAGAAAGCCAGCCTTAAAGTAAATAGGTGCGAAACACAGCCAAAATCAAACCGCACACTGCCAGAAGTCGGGAACTTACTTTGTACTTTCCCCCTTTTTTTACGTTCTCTTTAACAGTCAGTCAGTCAATTCAAAACATGTTACATATACAATTAGCCATACAAGCAAGTCTTGTGTTTATCTTTTTGTTTCTTTCGTCATTTCTTTACGTTAATCATCTCATCTAATAACACTGGGCCATGGAAATCCTCTTGATCTATCTTATCAATGCACCATTTAGCAACTAGTTGTGTAGATATGGGAGGTCTCACTAATCCATCTAATGCATTCCCAAGTAACTTAGCATTCACTTTGTCAACTAATTGTAATAGAGACTTTAGTTTGGATCTTGTGTCACCTTCATTTATAACTTTGTCATACATGAATCCAGGTCTTATTAAAATTGGTCTCAATTCTGGTTGCAATTGATACAATTCATACTCGGCTTTCCTTTTGGAGTTTATGTATCCTGCAGGAATACCAGGAAACCCTCTATCTGCTGAAATATATGCAAATGCAGGCTTATTTTTATTTACCTTGACTAAAGTCTCACCTAAAACTAGAGCACTTTCAGTATTAATCTTCTCATAAGTGTTAAACACATTTTTCTTCATAGGATTAGCAGTTTTGAAAAAAGATTGAATCTCATTAAATAAATCATCATTAGAACGAACCACTTTCTTATAGTTCTCATTCTCTAGAAGGATACCCAAGGAGTGAACCACAGCATTGGCATCTTGTATTATTGATTCATAAGTATGGGGTTCAAATATATCACCTTTGGTCCAGTTGACTTTCTGTGCCCATGTGGAATCCATTGGAGCCAGTTTTTTCGGCATAGACCCAGAAGTACTTATCGATGTAACATTGTAACCTTTATCAATGGCAGCCTGACATATACGCTTTCCTGAGATTATTATTGTCATTGTAGTAATTGTTATTACCGGTTATATGTTAGTCAAATAATTCAATCGATTCTAAGAAGCTTAAAGCGGGAGGGAATACATACCTAGGAAGCCATTACCTCCAAACACAACTATTTTCTTAGCAATTGAGCTCATTTTTGACTTGTAGTGTTATGTTGTCCTCGTTGACTATCTCAATTGAACCAGTAAACCTATAGAACAGTGAAACCCACAGAACTGCAGACAATCAAATAGAACTGATTACAGGAGTCATCTAAAAGTGATTCGATCTCTGGTGAGTCTGTCAGTCCACAATCGATGTCGACTATCGACGCCAATGTACTGTAATTACTTACATAATCCAAATTACCCTCTTCTCTTGCACAGCCACACCAAACAACCCCCTGCTTCGCCACGTTCTTCTTCTTCTTCCTCCCAAAAACCCGCGCCACTGCTGGCAAATTTTTCCTCGCCCACCGAAACGAAACTTTCGCTCGTCTCTCAGCTCAGCTTTCACTTCTCCTTCTCCTTCTGGTTCTGTTCACTTTCCTTTGCCAACCAGTTGCTTCGTTTGGAGAGTTTTAAAATTTTTCATTTTTATATCACTATATAGATCTACCTCTGTTACATTCTTCAGTTTCCTATCATAACTTAACATATATTAATACAACAAATATTACAAAATGGTATGTTTATCTGTCTTCTATTCATTCACGAAACGACATATCCATTTTACGACAAAGAGCAGATCAGGCAGATAGAGATGGCTCTACTGAAGCATCATTATAACATCCCCTTGAACAACGACTCAGAGAATCATGTTTTTGAAAGACATGAACATATTGATATTGAAATAGAAGAACAACATTGAAAGACGGCACCGTGATAAGTTCCCTCTGTCTATTTTTCTCTCTGCAATTAACCCTAGAGAAATGCTATCTGCCATTCCATTAGTGAAATGGATTGTATGAAACAGTCACAGTTTAAAGAAACAATAGATACTAACATACATTTTTTTCATTTCCAATACGATATGGATTGCAATTTTATAGGATTCAAAAACTCCAGTTACTTTAGCTAAGGTTATCAAGGTTTTAGGTAGAACCGGTTCAAGAGGTGGTGTCACACAAGTCAGAGTTGAATTCTTAGATGACTCTTCAAGAACTATTGTCAGAAACGTCAAGGTAAGTACCACTTAACATTCATCAATTATTTTCCAAGCAAATTCAATGCATCTCATCTCATCTTTATAGAGTTATTTTTATACTAACATTTCCTCTCATGCAATGATTACTACTTGCAATTTTACTTATTTATTCAAGGGTCCGGTCAGAGAAAATGATATCTTATGTTTAATGGAATCAGAAAGAGAAGCTCGTCGTTTAAGATAAGTTATTCATCTAATTCACAGCTATTATTATTATTATTATTATTACTCCTACTACTTCTACAATAACAACAATTGTGTCATATTTAACCCATATAAACCTATACTTTTTTCATTTATTATTTAATGTTTATGTATTAAATTCTGTTAAAAGATATAATCAAATTACCATTGTTTTTGTTAAAATAACATGCTCTGTAAAGAATAGAATAGCATTGTAGATCACGTGATGTAATTTTTTTTTTCGCCGTCACAATTACGAAAAGATTTCCTGATTCGGAAGGTAGTGTATCGAAATCAACTTTTGGGTCCTAAGTTTTTCATTACCAGACGAGCGATGCGGGTGAAAATCGGTCTGACACGAGTTTATAGTTTATCTTTACTATGTCTGTCTGTCTGTCTGATTCTCCTAATATTAAATATATAAACTGACCAAAACACATTCATCAAACATTCCAAAAATGGCACAAAGAGTTACATTCAGAAGAAGAAACCCGTATAACACCAAATCTAACCAAATCAAAGTCGTGAAGACTCCAGGTGGAAAATTAGTTGCACAACACCTGAAAAAGATTGGTACTAGACCAAAATGTGGTGATTGTGGTATCGCATTAGCTGGTATCTCACAATTAAGACCAAGACAATACGCTTCTGTTTCAAAGACCCACAAGACTGTCTCTAGATCATACGGTGGTTCAAGATGTGCTAACTGTGTCAAACAAAGAATCGTTAGAGCTTTCTTGATTGAAGAACAAAAAATCGTTAAGAAGGTTTTAAAAGATCAAGCTGAAAAGGAAAAGAAATCTAAAAAATAATTGTCATTGATCAATTGATAAAGTCCATCATAATTGTTTGTGCAAATGCAGTTACATTTTTTTTTTTGGGACGAGTCCTTGACATTACATTATCATATCATATCACAGCATATATTCCCCTGCTGGTTCAATAATTTTCAAATCAAAGGTTTCTGAAATGTAACTGTTTCGAACCTAATATTGCATACCTTCTCTTCTCTTCTCGATATCAGAGTGACGGGTAGCAAATATAGTTCTTTTCTTTGCCCGTTGGCAAGTGGTTTTAGTGATCTAATCTGTCTATGCCATATCTTGGTGATTAAGACTTTTTATCGCTTGTCTTGTTTGTTTGGTACATTCCATCCCCCAGCTTATTGATTATTTATTTATTATTATTTTTTTTTTTTTGAAAACGTGTATTTTTAGTGATATTGTCACCTATTGGAGTTATTATTTAACTGTTTTTGTAATTTAAGATCTTAAGTAAGTAAAAAGAAAAGATTCTTAGGAGATATAGCTTCGTTGAAAATTGGGGTACGTCACGTGATTTACGTGTGCTGGTTTTTTCTGTTTTTTAGAACTTTGATAGGGAGAGATTCATTTACTATCAATAACATCTCAAAAAAATTAGATAAATCATCTGATTACAGGGTATAATTGAATCATTAAAAAATGTAATTGATTTGCTAATCGTTCAAACTAATACCGCAAACAATGTCCACTACTGCACACAGTGACACTGACAACCAGACATCAATTGAAGGAAAACTTTTGGTTAATTTACGAGACTGCAATAAATTGGAGCACTTAGATGATGAACATTCCTTTGTCAAGATAGATAAAGCAAGAGAAGGTCGCGCTACTCAATTATACAATGCCGAAACATTTGCTAGGCTAGTTTCCGGATGCGTTGTCTTGAGTAAGAATCACTCTAAAGTGCTCATGATTTCTTCATCTAAGCATAAAGATAAATGGGTCATACCTAAAGGTGGGGTTGAATTAGATGAGATTGATAATTTCAAATTGACAGCTCGTAGGGAATCATGGGAAGAAGCCGGGGTCTTGGGATCGATATTGAAGAAGTTACCCGTGGTGGAAGATCATCGGTTCATGAAGGCTAAAGCTGTCGGAAAAGCTTTTAAGGATGTTGATTTAAGAGATGTCGATGGGACAACGATACCTAGAAGTGAGTTTCATTTTTATGAAATGGAAGTTGTTCAATTGAGTGACAATTGGCCTGAGTCTGATCAAAGAGAAAGGAAATGGTGTACTTATGAAGAAGCTAAACACGAATTACTCAAGGCTCAAAGACCGGAATTGATAGATGTCTTAAATGCTTCCAGGCTTGCAAAAGATTGTGTCAAGATAAAATTTGATGAACATTCTAACCGATTGTTAGATGCTCAGCCTGAAGAAGATGATTATTGAACAAGTTTATCAAAAAAATTATTAGAATGAACCCATTCGCTACTTTCTGATTATTTATGTACTACTTTTTTCTTTATTTTTAATGCAACTGTACTTATAATATTGTAGTATTTAAAGGAGTTATATTTCTCTTCCACAAGGTTATCTTGATCCACCGCCTAAAAATCCACTCATCATTTCTTGTAACATATTGTTCTGTTTCTGTATGATTGCCACATTGAAATACAACACTCCGATAGAATTCACTTTTGGTAAGAGATCATATGTCTCTATAGCTCCTCGATATCTATTGACTAAAACCTTGAAATTGGTTCCATTTTCAGCAGTAGATCTTTGTACTAACTCAATCAATAGTGCTAGAAAATTCACCAATTTGTAAGTATCATTCAATGCTCCGTTCTCTTCATTTAATTCTATGATTTCAACGTTTCCTGATTCCACGAATTCAAAACTTGATCCTCTTTCACTGCTTTTCAATAGTTGGATCATCCCAGCCAAAGATCTGGAAGCAAAGTTAATGTTATGCAATAATAAGTACGGCAACACTAGTCTTGCCGCATAGTATCCAAACAATTCGATGTTATCGTTGAGGTAAGAATTAAACGCCAAATCAATCAATAACTTAACACTTGACTCAGTGTCTCCCGTCAAAAATAAGAAATGTTCACTCATATTGACCGCTTCAATATTTCCATTGTAGTACAATTTTTCACCTAAGATTAAGTTCAAAGAGGGAAATCCTATATCATTGCCCACTTTTTTGTTGGAAAATTTAGATACTTCTTTGGCTAAATTGATCAAGTTTGCATCTTCGTCAGGCAAGACATTCAATAATTCAATTAGTTTGTTCAAACTGGTTTTCTTGAACTCATCTAATGGCTTATCTTCAATTTCAAAAATTTCAATCATATATAATAATAAATCTGAAGATTCGTCGTATCTCTTGAACTCCATTAAGATCATTGAACTTTGGTATAGTAGCTCAACAGCAGCTTCGTAATTCTTCGAATGGACATATCTGTTAATGATAGATTTTATAGTTTGTTGAGCCTCATAATATGACCCGGCTTCAATTCTATTGTAATTCAAAACAAGGGGGGAATATCAGTCACCTGTTAGTACTCTAGAAGAGCTGTGAAATTGGTTCAAAGAGCCAAAAGTAATGGGGAAAGATGGGAAAAATAGAAAGCATACCTTTCTTTGAATCTAGCTAATGATTTCTGTAGCTTTCCTTGGATTGCCGAAGTACTCATTCTTGTTGGTATATTAGTTGTATTCAATCAATCAACTGTTTTACAGAATTTGTTTGCTTTCACAATTCACCTTCCCCGAAATAAGAATCACTGGGCTTCGTCTATCTATAAGTACCATTATCAACTTGGTATACTCTCCTTTTACCAGTGATCGATTTGGAAAAACACAAAAGACCTGCCAACGTTGATAATGTGTCACTCCCAAGAGGCAGGCAGTGCTTTTACCCTTTTTTTCTTGGATTCTGAGTTTGTTTGTTTTTCCCTTTTCTTGTTAAATTAGATTTGTTTGTTTGGGCTGGCGCCTAAGGCCTGGCGGCTAATGTTGTCGTGGCATACTAGAATGCATGTATGTATGTACGTATATATTTATATACCTCATATTTACTCGTAAATATAATTTGCCCAGAATCTCTTAGCATCTCCATTAATGCCAAACCACACATTTGGCGCATCACCAAAAAATCTTGCTCTGCATTCACCCTCTCCTACTTTCTCAATCTGCGTATATCGAAACAAGTCACTGAAGACAACCATCACTGTAGGCAAAAAATCTCCCGGTGCCTTTTTGGTTGCTTGTTTCACTTTCAAATTGACCCTTTCCAAATCAGTTGACCACCACTCCATCCTTGGAATTGACAGATTGCACAATTTGAGTACCTTCAAATCTGGAAACACAGTGATACAGTTCTCGTTTCTAAATATACAGTCAGCGTCTAGTCCACTTACTGAGATTGATTGGAGGCTCTTTGAATTATTTTCTAAAATTAAGGAAAATAACTTCCCAAGGTGTTTAACATACCTCTCCTTTTTATTTCTAGTAATATCCCTGATTTCAAGCTTGTGTCTCATTATTTGAGAGATTGCCTCTTCGCCAAAAATAACTCCAGATGGTAACAACAAAATGTCTCTGGATCTCGTAGGTTGATATTTGAATTTTTTAGAACAGACCATGTGGACAGATAAGCTTTTCAAAGAGGATACGTTTATTTTTGGTAGAGTGAAATAGGTAGAACTGGCGATTCCCAGAGGGTGTGATGAGTTAAATACAATGTCAAGCCCTTTCAAGTTTAAAGGTAAATTTTCCAATGCTAACCTGAAAAAATCAAAATCGCTTATAAGGATTTTCAAGTATCTTAAACTATGAAAGTTCCTCAATACTCCTAAAACTCGCTCTGTGCTTGAACGAAAGGAGTGTTTTGCTTCCTGTTTCTTGGGTAATATGCTTTCGTTTTTACTCTTAATAGCGCTGCTATCAGTAAAATTATTACTGGTCCTTGTTAGATGATTCTTTAGATAAAGCACTTTAACCTCAGAAAATGTTTCTGGGTTTCTCTCTAGGTAATCAATTACTCTATTCGTTATCGCGATGTTCCTTTTGTGACGAGAGTTAAAAGTCTTGCCTTTATACTGCAACCTTAGCGGTCTGAGTCGAAAGAGGGTTTGTTGACAATTTGAATAAATATATTTCGAAGTAAGTAAAAATGTTATTTGTGTCTTTGATTCAAGAAATGACATAATGAGGTCCAGTAACTCTTTGGGTAAGCTGTTGATTGTTATTCCATTGTTTTGATGTATTATTTTGTTAACTGTGCGAACTGAGTTTTCCATGGTGGCCACAAGCAATGATATGATCTATAACATAAAGAAATATAAGGGGAGAGCAGCTGAGGTTTATGCAATAAATGCAAACCTGATCTTTTGACTACATGGTCATATCGCATATCAATATAGGCAACATTGAGAAAAAAACTCTACCAAAGAAGGAGTGAGTGTCTCTATAATCAGCAATGATTCGGCGTCTTTCTGCCTCTTGGGCGGCTCTGTCCTGCGAGTAAAATGCCAACAAAACCAATTCAATCTGTCTTTATAGGCCGCAACAACCAACACAAAAAGCCAGCTGTTTGATTTTTGTTAGTCATATATATATACTTTGCTTTTTGTCCAATAACGTATCGGTGTGACTGCTATTGAATAGCTATTGATTACTTGAAGTGCAACCGTACTACCTACCAGGAAGGTAGAATCAATCCATTATGGAAGACAGCTCGGCAACTTCGTCACTTCATTTGATTGACGAGCATAAGACGTTCAACTCAGAGTTACTACCTTATATTGAACAGTTCTACGATTCAAAAGATGATAAAGGTTTGAATTATCATATCGTTTCCGTGTTTGGCTCTCAGTCAACTGGTAAATCGACATTGTTGAATAAACTATTTGGCACGAAATTCGACGTTATGGACGAAAGCAAAAGACAACAAACTACAAAAGGTATATGGTTATCACATGCAAACTACATTGCCTCTGCAGAGAATGAATCAGGTTATAACCCCAATTCCAAACATATATTTGTATTAGATGTGGAAGGTGTTGATGGAAGAGAAAAAGCAGATGATAAAGACTTTGAAAGAAAGTCTGCCTTGTTTGCATTAGCAACATCTGAAGTTCTTATTGTAAACATTTGGGAACATCAGGTTGGGTTGTACCAAGGTGCTAATATGGAACTATTGAAGACTGTGTTTGAGGTCAATCTATCTTTGTTCCATTCAAGCAAACAAAAATGTTTGTTATTATTTGTTGTTAGAGATTTTACAGGTATGACACCGTTGGAAAATTTGAGCAAGAGCTTGAACACTGATTTAACCAAAGTCTGGGATAGTATCAATAAAGATGAAGACGTTGAAAATTTGAAAATATCTGAATTTTTTGATTTACAATTTGTTTCAATTGCTCATAAGCATTTCCAAGAGGAGACGTTTGAACACGATATAAAAGTTTTGGGAGATAGATTCAATTCTAAAGACTCTTTACTCCAGCCAGAATACCACCGTAACATTCCAATCGATGCTTGGACACTATACTCCAAACAAGTGTGGGAACAAATTGAATTAAACAAAGATTTAGATTTGCCAACGCAACAAATACTAGTCGCCAGATTTAGATGTGATGAACTTGCGCAACAATCGTTTGAAGAATTCCAAGAAGAGTTCAAAAAAGTGGACTTTGATAGTATATCTCCAGCTGAGGAATTAACTGAAGTGTTACAAAAGCTTAGAACTGAAGCGTTAGATTCTTATGATATAAGTGCAACTCGTTATGCTAACTCTGTTTATCTTGAAAGAAGAGATACGTTGTTGAACAAAGTTGATTCTGTGCTCAAAAAAATTCTTTCTTCTCGTCTGGAAGGTTTGTTAAAAATATCGCTAGAATTATTCGACAGAGAAATTATTACTGCAAAGAAGTCGAAGAAATTCCAAGCGTTCGAAGATATTTTACAAAGTGTTAACACGGAAACTAAGCGGCAATTTCTGGACGAAACATCTATCTATACGATTGATGGTCTCTTTTCTTATGATAAAGAGTTACAATCATTAGAGGAATCTCTTTCTCGTGCATCTGAAGAACTCAAGGTCAAGGAAAAAGTTATTTTGATTGCTAAAACTACCAAAAAATTCCAATCGAGTTTCAAAGATAAACTCCATGAAATATTCTCTAATCCAACTGTTAGTGTCTGGGACTTAGTTTTAGAATCATTCAACGAAATTACTGGATCTCTTTTATTGAAGTTCAAGGTCGCTAATGCTGATACTTATGATTTCAAATTGGGTCTTTCTGAAGAAGTCAACTTTCAAACATCTGTGGATATACAAAAGTCATTTTGGTTGAAATTCAGAGACATTGTCCATGATTTTATTACTGAAGACAGTGTGGCCAGAATGATAAGAAATAAATTTGAAGATGAGTTCAGATACAATGAAGATGGTATTCCAATGCTTTGGAAGAATGCAACTGAAGTGGATACCCAATTCAATGATGCCAAAGCCAAATCATTAAGTTTACTTCCTGTGTTGTCCATAGCGGTCTTATCCAAGACTAATGAAGAAATCATACCAGATGTGGATATTTCCCATGAAGATAGCTTCGACGATTTTGAAGAAGATGAATATGCAAATCCACATTCGTTTGCTCACCTTTTGACAAATAGACAACAGAGCGCAGTCTCTACACGAGTTAAAAGGGAAATGGAAGCAATTTATATCGAGGCTAAGAGATCGATCGTTTCGAATACGACCTCAATTCCATTCTTTATATATGTATTATTGATAGTGCTAGGTTGGAACGAGTTCATGGCTATCTTAAGGAATCCATTTTTGTTTGCATTATCGCTCATATTGATATCTGGTACCTATTTGGCTTATAACGCCCAAATGCTTGGACCTATCATTAGTATAGTGAGGGCAATGCTTGACCAAACGACAGCTGTGGCTAAAGCTAAATTGAAAGAACTTATTTTGGATGAACATGAAAGAGTGAATGTTTCTAATACACAAGCAGTTGTTTCTCCAGTTGTGAAAGAAGAAAATATCGACCTGAATTTGAATGAAAGTGGAAAAACCGACTAAACTTAGACGGGTCTGTATATATGGCTATATTGTTTTCTTTTAATTTCGTAGGATATCAAGTTTGTTCGTAAGTATATATATACAGGATGTTAGTTTAATTTGGTGTTCATGTTGTAGACTCACATTGACCTGGACGCATGTTTGTTTCTGGGCCCCGGTCGCCAGTTTTTTACTTGGCTTTTGTATCAAATTCAGGAGCATAGCCTCAAAGAATTTATATCGCCACAGAGACTGGTCATTTGTTACTTGTTTTCTACTCAGGAGCGAAATAGTTCAACTGACTACTGTTGGAATAGATTAACTATGGAAAAAAGTGGCAATACGGCGTTTCACTACCAGTTGGATGTTGATCTCTCTTGAATCTAGTTGCAATTAACTCGTTGCAATATCGAACATAATCAGCAAACGCTTACTTGTTAGTATATGGTGATCCTTTACTATATACCTCATACGCATTAAAATGTGGAGCTTAGTCGGCAACAAAAAAATTGCAAAAAGTTGTAAAAATATAACTCTTTAGTGAAGCTGTTAAACTTCCCCACCAGGACTCGAACCTGGAACCTTTCGGTTCGTAGCCGAACGCGATAACCATTACGCTATGAGGAACAGAGTCCTAGTATAAGGCATCGGGACCCAGCCCCCTTATTTCCCTTATTTCCTATTTCCTTTATTTACTATTTTGTCTTTCACTATTGTTTTATCTT